>MDKI01075126.1:0-79510 GCA_005239505.1 Nicotiana paniculata
CCACCACCACAAATATTCACACATACTCATTAATTCGCCTATGGAGAAATTTCCCTCTTACAAGGTTAAAAAAAGACTTACCTCATCTCAAAGTCCACTTCCCAATTCAAGAAAGTGCTCAAACCTCGAAACGTGGTGCCAAACGACCCCAAACAAGTCAAACAGTATATAAATTCATCAATCTAAGCTCAAAAGTTCATATCCCCACTATTAAATTAATTACCCAACCCTAAATGCAAGATCCCTAAAATTCACCCTCGGGCCCACGTGCCCGAATTCCAGAAGTTTTCGAATAAAGTTATTACCTATAACCTTAGGAACAATAATATATGATTTTTACTAAGTTCCATAACCATTTTCGTGGTAAAATATTATTTTTATCAAAACCTAGGTTTTTCATCTAAACCCATAATTTCTAATTATTTTCATGTTAAAATCTACCCAAAATCTATGTATTAAACTCACATTAAGCAGAAATTACCTACCTCACAAAGCTAGGTCGAAATACCCTCCTTAATAGCTCTCAAATCGCCCAAGAGTGAGAGAAAATGTGATAAAAATGGCCTAAGTCGCGTATTAGATGAACCCTTAATGCCCCGCGACTTTCGTACCTACGGTGCCATGACCGCATCTTCGGTCTCGCACCTGCGGCAAATGCCTCGCAGGTGCGTTTCTTCCCTACCTGGCCAGGCTCCGCATCTGTTGACACAAAAGGTCGCTTCTGCGAGCCAATCCGCACTTACGGTCAAGCAGGTTCACCCAATCTTCCGCATCTGCAATTTCTGGGTTGCCCTTGATTTCTCTCTTCTACGGCTCGTGGATCGCATCTGCGAGCCCGTGCCTGTGGATGGCCAAGCGCAGGTGCGATTATGACAGATCTAGGAGCTTCATCTGTTGCTCCAAGCTCCCAACTTGGTCTAAGCCTCGTCCGATCGATACTTGGGGCCTGAAGGGCCCTGCCTGAACATACCCACAAGTATGGATCATAAAATGGACTCACTCGAACTCTCAGAACGTCCAAAACAACACTAAAACTAAGAGTTCCAGTTGGACCTCGATAACACCAAAACCCACTCCCAACCAAATATAAAGAACTTCAAAATCCTTCAAGAACCAACTTTTGATATTAGGCGTCGAAACACTCCCGGGTCATCCAAAACCCGAACCAAGCATACGCCCAAGTCCGAAATTATCATACGAATCTATTAGATTCATCAAATCCCGATTCCAAGTTTGTTTACTCAAAGTGTTGATCGGAATCAAACTTAGAATTTTAGGCCAACTTAAGGAACCAAGTGTTCCGATTTCAGTCCGAACTCTTCCAAATCTCAAAGCAACCATCCTCGCAAGTCATAAAAGAGTAAAAGCACATATGGGAGTCTTATTTAGGGTAACGAGATTCTAAAAAGTAAAACGACCGATCGGATCATTACAGTTATATTGAGCCCTCTTGTTTCTATCAGACTGTGAAAAATTCTAAGTGGCAACAAGCTATGGCAGATGGGTTTAAGGCGCATTTGGCAAATAAGACTTGGGTACTTGTTCCTTTTCAAACTCACATGAACTTGGTCGGTTTTAAGTGGGTTTATCATATTAAATATAATTCGGATGTGTCTACTGAGCGGTACAAAACTCTCCTTGTAGCACAGGGTTTTCATCAGCAACCTAGTGTTGATTATCGTGAGACTTTTAGTCTTGTTGTTCGAGATACTACTATTCATATTGTAATTTCTCTTGTTGTTTCTTTTTCTTGGTCTATTCGTCAATTAGATGTTAAAAATAGTTTCTTACATGGTGTTCTTGCCGAGGAAGTCTTTATGAAATAACCTCCTGGTTTAATTCATCCTAAATTTCCTCACCATGTTTGCGAACTGACCAAAGTCATTTATGGTTTAAAACAGGCCCCGCGTGCATGATTTCATCGCTTTAGTACATTTGTTCTTTCTCAAGGTTTTATTTGTAGCAAATATGATACCTCTATGTTTGTTCATTGTTCATCATCAGGTATTCTTATCCTATTACTTTAGTTGATGATATTCTTCTAACTGGTAGTCATTCATCTCTCCTTGATCAGTTCATTAGTCTTCTTTCCCTTTAATCTGCCATGAAAGACTTAGGCGATCTTCATTATTTTCTTGGTGTTCAAATTGTTCGCTCACCTGGTGGTCTTCATTTATCTCAACGGAAGTATATTTCAGACATGCTCCTTAAGTTTCACATGCATACTTGTAAGCCAGTTCTCACACCCTAGCTTCTCGTACTTCTATTTATCTTATAAATGGTGAGTTACTTTCAGATCCTAGTGAATATAGGAGCATGATGGGTGCTCTTCAATACTTGACTGACTCATCCTGATATTGCCTATGCTATGAATGTTGTTTCTCAGTTTATGCATGCACTTCGTACTACTCATTTGCATTATTGAAGCGTGTTTTTAGGTACTTAGAAGGTACCATTACTCATGGATTGTTCTTGCGTGCTTCTTCATCCAATTCATTGGTGATTGCTTATTCGGATGTTGATTGGGATAGATGTCCCGATAGTAGGAATTCTACTACTAGGTTTGCAATTTTCTTGGGTTCCAATCTTATCTCTTGGTGTGCAAAGAAACAACCAACATTTTCAAGATTGTCTACAGAGGCAGAGTATAGGGCTATTGCCTATATTGTAGCTGAAACTTCTCGGATTCGTCATGTTCTTTGTGAGCTTGGTCTTTATCTTCGTGAACCGATTCGAGTATTGTGTGACAATGTCAGCTCAGCATACATGTCTCGTAACCCCGTATTCCATGATCGTTCTAAACATATTGATGTTGACTTTCATTATGTTCGTGATAAAGTTGCTCAAGGGGATCTTGTTGTCCAATATGTGCCTTCTCACTCCCAACTTGTTGATATCTTTACAAAGGGTTTATCCTCATCTCGTTTTTCTTTTTTGCGTGACAATCTGTCCATTATTTCAATACGTCCAAATTGAGGTAACGTATTAGGACTCCTAGTCTATATATATATATATATATATATATATATATAGCTCTAAAGATTGGCTTTGTGGACTTGAAATCACTTCTGTGTACACAAGGTACCCATGCACTATATTACTTTCGGTTAATGCCCGGCCAAACAGAAGCGGGTCTAGGATTTGATGGTCACGAGTGCCACTGCTTCTAATGCAAACTGATCTTAGTGAAGAGATTGAATTGTGGAGTACATTTAGTCGGTTCGATCCATTTTTGATTAATTCGGTTCGGTTCGGTTCGATCCATTTTGAATTAATTCAATTCAAATTTTTTTTTAAATTATGCATAAATTAATATGTGATCACAAAATCGAATAAGTTCTTCCAATTCGGTCTAATTCTCCAGATTCAAATTTGACTAATGTGATTAAAACTTATAAGGTGAAAATAAAATTTTATATTAGGAAATACACTTCAATCTACATATAGCTATATTAGTATTATATCTTTGATGCATCACTCTAATTTTTTAAAAATTAATAAAATAACTTAGATGGATAAAAAGAGAAAATAATTAAAATCACATTTAAATAAATTTGAAGATCTAGAAAAATAAAACGAAAGCAAAATACGATTTAAATAAATAATAAAATTGGGATTAAACAAAAAGAGTGAATAACAAAGGTAAAGAAATTAAAAGAATTTATGAGAATGAGCATAAAGAAAAAAAAGGGAAGGATAAAAAATAACAATAGAACAACTAGGAATCTAGAGAGTCTCAGTCATGGGCCTTTTATGTGGGGCTTCAGTGTTTTAGCCGTGGCACCTATAGTCATTTTGTGATAGGGTGCCACTCAGAGCCGGATCTATGATTTAAAGGTGGTAGGTGTCAAAATTTCTTTTAATATACACTTTATAATAACTACTAATATATAGTTTGGTCGGAACGATTGTCCGGTTCAATTTTTAGTTTATTTGTGCAATTTAATAAGCACTTTATTTACAAATATAAAAATTACATCAATTTTTTAGACCCTACTTATGGGTTTTCACTGGGTATATATGTTATTATTGTCGTATGAAAAATTACATATCACACATTAAGAAGCAAATATAATTAATATTTTAAAGAAGGAATCACGCTTTTATTATTAATAATACAAGTAAAGTCAATATTGTCACTAGGTAACTATATTTTTTTGTATGCTAAAATAAATTTGCACAAGCAAAATAAAATCTTAATAAGGGAACTCCACCGATCAGAATAAGAAAAAAAAATATCTTCAATAGATAAATTATACCCCATAAGTAAATGCGAAATTAGATAAACTACAAGATCTCAAAACTTAAACATAAATCTAGTGCTTCGGAAATATTCATCATAATTTATTACTAAAGAGATTTACATTGTATTTACCAATCATAGGATAACACAAACTTTTATGTTACAAAAAAAAAAAAAATTATAAATTAATTTGATCTCAATCTAAATCAAGACCCAATTTTTTTTTTTTTTGAAAGAAGAAAACTAAAAGATTTGCGTTAAGAAAAGTGCTTATATTATGAAATTTTATTAATTTTGGAGGCTCTTGTTTGAGTGTTCTTGCTAAATATCATAGATAAAGTAATAGAATAGAGGAAAAACATAAAAATAATAAACGACAAATAGGAAATTGGGAGGTAACCAAAAAGGAAAATGACTGGGGGAAAAAAATAAAAAGCACAAGCGAAAAGGGAAAGTGAGACAAGGTTCAAAATAAATTTCAACTTGAATTTTACACACGAGAAAAGCTTTCAAAAAGATCTACCAGTCATGGCATATTTGTCTAGTTTGCGGATCATATATTTAACCTAGTTTAATTTTTTTTGCGCATAAATATACAATAATTTTACCAACTGAGCGGGTATCATACCACCCCCAACCATAAGGGTGGATCCGCCCCTGGTGCCACTCGTCATATATGCTAATATTTTGAGGAAAATACCAGTACATATATAAAATTTTAATCGAGCAACCAGGTGACGTATCAGCCCCAATAACGGGCTGTTAGTCGTTCCAGAATGATAAAGTACATGCATGAGTAACATGAAGCTCTTTCTGCAATTTGGGGGGGAGGGATTTGTGCCCTTGGGTTTAAATTATGGGACATACCCATGCGCTATATCACTATGCAATGGCTAAGAGCCGTGAGGGGGGGTGTATTGTGTGCCCTTTCTGTCAGAAAGAAAGGATTTAAAATATGGGGAAATACCCATGCGCTATATCACTTTGGGACGGCTAACGGCCGTTAGGCTGGGCAGTCAGTCCAGAGTGATATAGCGCATGGATACCATGCTATATGTAGTAAAATATTTTTTGCACATTAATTATTTTTGTTCCTTAAGTTCAATTTGGCATTATTTTAGTTCCGAGCGTGCATTTAGTCACTCGAAAAATATTTGGACATCAGCTCAAAATACGAAAAACTCCAAGAATGACTACTGGACTTTGAAAATTTATAAGTTCAAACTTCAGGAATTGTTGCTGAAGTTACCCCATCATTGTATGTTGGAGTACCGAACTCTAGAAACTACTAAAGTTTGAAGATTTATCACTTCAAACCCATGATATGTCTCTGGAGTTTGAAATGTGTTGGAACTCCAGGAATAACTCATGGAGTTTGAACCTTTATTAGTTGGATGTACAAGAACAATTCCTGGAGTTTGTGTTCACACTGTGATGCGCTGAAACATGATAGATCTCGATATTGAGTTGAATCTGAATTGGATTTTGTAGGTATCAACAACTTTTGCTGTTCTGGAATTGCTCTATGACTTAGATACGAAGTCGTCAATTTTCTCGGAAGCAAATTTGATTGAATAATCAGATCATCCAATGCGTCGGAGATCTTCGTTGCAGCTTGTCTGCTTTTTGCTCGTGTAGATTGTCTAAGGTTTCATCCATTGTTCAGTAAAATTAGAAAAGAAAGGAACTTTATTGTGCCTTTTAAGTATATGATTTTGATGGTGTGATTTATATAAATGGGTTTTATTTCAGTTTTAATACAATTTGTTGGATTTTGCATTTGTTACTACTGATATTTGATTTACCAGAAAAATAATTAAGTAGTTTAGTCGAAGAAGGAGTCTTTGTTTAAATTTAAATTAATAGGATAAGTTAGTTGAGATAGTTTAGATTTTTGAATTTGAATATTTATTCTCCTGATTTTTGTGCAGATTCTGCTTTTTTAAGTTGGCTATTTAAACTCTTGTTATGCTTACTAATATTATTGAAAGACATCTTCAATTAATATTTTTAATATTTTGGCTTCCCCATCTTTTAAAAATGAATAGTGGTATTAGAGCCTCATTAGTCTTACGGGATCTGTGAGTTTGTGAGTTCTTCCAAAGAATCATTTTAAAATCTTTTTTAACCAATATTAATTTTTAAACCCATTTTCAAACATGGCAAGCAACAGTTTCTCTTTGAATGCCCCGCAAACTTTCACTAGTGAAAACTATCAGATTTGTTCAATAAAAATAAAATCATAATTTAAAACCTATGATTTATTGAATGTTATAATGGAAGAACAATCGATTACGAGCAATCCCTAAAAATTCTATCATTGTCCAGAATCAATTACTTTTAAAAGAGAATTCAGATAAGACAATATCACTAAGGGTGTTTTTTAAACAAAAAAATTGAAAAGTTAAAAGGTAAGATCAAAGATGTGCAGACTTCACTAACATCAAGAAAAAAAGAGTAATGTGAGAGGCAGAGTTTCTATTAAACATTGCATCATTTATGTTGGTTCATATGTACAGCAAAGTGACAATGTTAGAGACAATGAGGGAAACATTGTCACTTATCAAGGAAAAAATGTTAGAGAAAATTATATTTGAAGAAACACTGAATTATTTAATTGGAGAAACTAGTAACTTAACATAATGGGACTCCGAATTTAGGCATTAAATACTTATTAAGGAGCTTTTCTAGGGTAAACGGATTTACATTAAGGCCTTAATAATGCTTAACTGGAGAGAACTGGAGAAAATAGGACCCCTAATAATTATAGTGATTTCACTTAAAGAGGTTTTAATTTACCTTTCAACAAATTAAGTGTGTCAGTGTAATGACCTGATCGGTCGTTTCGCTTTCTAGAACCTCGTTCCCCTAAATAAGGCTTCATATACTTGCTTTTACTAATTTGTGACTTGCAGAGGTGGTTGGTTCAGGATATGAAAGAGTTTGGGTTGAAATCGGAACACTTGGGTCCTTAAGGTTGGCCTAAAAGGGCGAGTTTGACTTCGGTCAATATTTTGAGTAAACGACCTCAGAATCGGGATTTGACGGTTCCAATCGATTCGTATGATGATTTCGAAATTGGGCGCATGCTCGGATCGGGTTTTGGATGACCCGAAAGCGTTTCGGTGCCTAATAATGAAAGTTGGCTCTTGAAGGTTTTAGAAGTTCTTTAAATTTGGTTTGGAACGTGCTTTGGTGATATCGAGGTTCAAATGGAAATCCGAGACGGTAATAGTTCTGTAATGTCATTTAGGACTTGCACGCAAAATTTGGTGTCATTTCGAGTAGTGTAAGTACGTTTCGGCGCAGTGGAAGTAAATTGAAGAACTTGAAGTTCGTAAGTTTGAATCAATTGGTTTTGGGATGGGATTCTTAGTTTTAATGTTGCTTCGGACGTTTAGAAAGTTCTAGCGAATCAGTTTTATGATTTCAGACTTGTTGGTATGTTTGGACAGGACCCTGGGTGCCATTCAGACGATACACAAGTCGAGTCTAAAACTCAACAGGGCTGTTGGTGCACAAGATCTGGTGTCTGCACCTGCGAGCCTTTGGTCGCAGGTGCGAGCCAAGCCCTGCAGGTGCGGCCCAAGGAGGGCAGCCCAATTTTCTCAGATGCGGGTCCTTCTCCGCAAAAGCGAAAGCCCGTCCGGAGATGCGGCCCCAGCCGGCCCAGCCAATTCCGTAGAAGCAGACACCTGATCCGCAAAAGCGGATCCGCATGTGCGGCCTATGCACCGCATGTGCGAAAATCGCTAGGGCAGTGAGGTTCATTTATTACGGGACTTAAGCCATTTTTCATTCATTTTCTTCCACTCTTGGGCGAGAGAGCTTCTAAGGAGGGGATTTCGACCTAGCTTTGTGAGGTAAGTAATATCTACTTAATATTAGTTTAATACATAGATTTTGGGTAAATTAACATGAAAATGTGTAGAAATCATGGGTTTAGATGAAAAACCTAGGGTTTGATAAAAATGAGATTTTACCACGAAATTGACCATGAAACTTAGTGGAGATCATATATTTATGTTCCTTGGGTTGTGGCTAACAACTTCCTTTAAAAAATTTCGGAATCCGAGCATGTGGGTTCGGGGGTGAATTTTAGGAATCTTGCAATTTGGATTGGGCTATCACTCTAATACTAGGAATATGAACTTTTGAGCTTAGATTAATTAGTTTATGTAATGTTTGACTAGTTTCGAGCCGTTTGGCGTCAAATTTAGAGGTTTGGCTGCATTCTTGAAGTGGGAAGTAGGCTTCGAGACGAGGTATGTCTCATTTCTAACCTTGTAAGAGGGAATTTACCCCATAGGCGAACTAAATAAATGTGTGTACCTATTTATGGGGGGATACGTACGTACGGGGTGACGAAAGTCCATACATAGCTACTGTTATGCTATTGTCCAGGTAGTTTAGGACCCATATCCCGGCCTACCCCTTTGTGATTCAGTAAGCCAACATTATAATGATCCTTCATATTTTCAGCATATTGATATTAATTTGTTAGCATAAAATGTCATTTCTTTTCTTTTATCCATGATGTAATTACATATAAATTATATTTGTAATAAAAAAGGAAATGGGACTCAATAACCTTGGATAGTAGGTAGAAGAAAGGACTAGAACAATAATGACAATAGAAAATATAGTATCAACTTGGAAGAGTATCTTTTATGTATATTTGCAGTAACTTCTGAAAAATGTATAATCCATTTTTACATAAAATATTCATTTTAGTTTTCTCATAATGTAATTTTCTGACTATGTGTGTTTATTCTTCATATTTCAGCATATTGACGTTATTTTTTACTATTTGAGAAAGAAAGGGAAGTACGGTGTTGATGTTCCAGTAAGATTCACAACTATCGAATGTTGGTTTAATTGCTTGATTTCGAATTTGTACAAGGAGTCTTTGTTTGGATGTTTTTGAACAATATGTTTGAAACGCTAATGTTGAATATTACTTGTAATTGCGACTTTTTGTTTTCAGTTAATAGTGAAATTTTAAAAGTTTCAGATTTTGTATAGTTGATTTTTCTACAGTTTTAGTTTTGTAACCTATATAGTTTTAATTTGTTTCGACAGGTTTTGCAATTTTAGCTGGTGTTGCTAAGTTTTTATAGGAATTTTTGTGAATGAAGTTTTGCGGGCAGTTAAACTGCGTATAAATTATATAGCAGCAGTTTACTTTGTATACTTTTTGTATAGTAACAGTTCGTTTATATATGTTTTGTATAATGACATCTATTTGTATATTTTTTGTCTAGTAACAGTCTTTTTTGTATATATTTTGTATAGTGATATCTTTTTTTTTTTATATATATAGTCACAATCTATTGTATGTAAATTGTATATACAATAGTGACGGTCTATTTTTTATTTTATTTTTTGTATAGTTATACAAATTCTATTTTTTATATTTTTTGTATTGTGACATCTATTTTGTATATTTTTTATATAGCAACAGTTTATTTTGTATATTTTTTGTATAGTGACAGTCTATTATATATAAATTGTATAGTGAGAGTCTATTTTGTATATTTTTTATATAGTGACAGTCTTGTTTGTATATATTTTGTATATTGCAATATATTTTGTATATTCTTTTGTATAGTGACATCCATAATAGTATTTGAAATAAAACTTCTACCAATACTTTTATTACGACAAAAAGTAGTATCTTTATTTCATACATCAGAGAGAATCTGATTACAAATCTCATTATTTTTCCAATATTCTAATTGTACCATTCACAAGGAAAAGAGTTACAAAATACTAAATCGTTGTAGCAACATCTACTAGTTGTCTCGAGCATTGCGGCATGTTCTTCTGTTGTGTCCTTGTTTTCCACACAGTTCACAGGTAACTTTTTCAGTATAAGATATTCATAAAGTCCCCTGCGTCACGACTTCGTCGGTCTTCTGGATTTTCCCTTTACTATCGGTGATAGGACCACATTATCTAACACCTCTGTTGGAAGGTCCCATGTAGTTTCATATGGAAGTGGATTAACTGGAACTTCATATGTCTTCTTGAAGTATTCCTCGGTATAATAGGCAGAACAATATTTGGGTGCTTCTATATGTGTGTAGTCCAATACTGCCATAGCATGTGGACAAGGAATCTCATCCACTTGAAATTGTTTGCACGAGCATTCCCTTTTTTGCATGCACATTTTGTTCCGACTTTGTTCAGCATCCATTACTACATATACATAATCGGTTGAGGGTCTCACCTAAATTTAAATAGATATCAATAGTAAAATAGGGATATGACAAATATTAATGCATTTTTGTCAAAGTATGTTATTCAGTCATATGAAGTAAGACATGATAAAAGAATATTTACCGTCATCTTCTGCCACAAATTGCGATTTTCCTTCAATACTTCGTTATATTTTTTTCCTAGGCCAGTAAATTTACTCATTGCAGTCATTCTATTTGTATTATTCCATTCCATAACTAAATTCATCATGTAATCTAGCAAACTCATGATTGGTAGCTTTCTTGCCTCTTTGTTTCTTGCATTGAGTGACTCGGCAATATTTGAAGTCATCACCATGGATCTATTAATAGTGGAATGCGATATGGACCACTTTTTATAACCAACTTGGAACAAGTAACCCCTTACCCTCTTATCAATGTTGTCCATATCTTTCATGAGGCGATTAAAATCTTCAATTTTGTATGCTCTGGCCATTGCAAAAAATACTTCCCTCAAACGGTCATGGTTCTTCTTGAACTACTTCTTTATGTTATTCCAAAGATGAAAGATACATACACAATGAGATACCTCTGGATACACAATCGAAGCACCCCTCAATATGCTTGTATGACGATTGGATACGATACACATCCTTTCCCTTTCCCCAAAATCCTGTCTAAACATTTCAAAAAGCCATTCCCAAGAAGCATCATTTTCAGAATTGACAACAGTGTATGCTAGTGGAAATTTTTTACCTAGTTAAGCAAGTAAGAAATAATCTACATGTTATTTTTGTTATACGCGGATAAGAACTATCTATACCATATATAATTATTATACGAGACTGCAACATATTCACCTGTTGTATCTTGTGCGCTAATTGTTAACATTGTTACCCTATGTAATGATTTAAGGAATGTCCCCCCAACCACTACAATAGGATAGCAGTATTTCCATCCTATGATTGATGAATTTAGTGCGACAACAACATACATGAAGCGCCCGTCCTCTGATTTATGTAACATTGTGACAGAACCACGATTTGTAATATTTATCATATACAAATGACCCGGCAGTTTACTATAAGATTTGTGTGGTATTCCTCTTAGCGGTTCAAGCGCCTTTTCTTTTGTTCTATAAGCTTTTACGTAACTCATATTAATCCAATAATGTTGTTTCATGTCGCTCATGATGTCTGTCAGAGTGTATATTATTTTTGGATTGGCATATTTGTTGCAAATCATTTTTGCAATGGCTCACAAAGTGGCATGACGTTATGAAAACAGTCTACTCATCTCTGGGCAAGTGTGAACATCATTGAACTGTCTAACCTTGAAGACATTTGATTTGAGTAGACTTGAATGTCTAAGACACCATTCGTAACTTTCATACACGCATGTAAGAAAATACTTATTTAAAATATAGTGTTATGATAATGCACTTCTTCAGATTTTTACACTTGTGCCTCAAATAATCAAGCAATATACATATGCAATCTCATTATACAATAGTTATACATTTTTTATACAAGCAGTATACAAAAAGTTATAGAGAAGTGCAATATCAGTACGTAGAAATCATACCTTGTTGTAGATGATCTATCCAATATAAATTGACATTCTTCTCATATTTCATAGTGCTTTATTACACTAATGAGTGTATATTTGTGTAACGACCCGGCCGGTCATTTTACTTTCTAGAATCTCATTCCCCTAAATAAGACTCCTCATACTTACTTTTATTGTTTTATGATTTGTGGGGATGGTTACTTCTGGATTTGAAAGTGTTCGGGTTGAAATCGGAACACTTGGTTCTTTAAGGTTGGCTAAAAAGGCTAAGTTTGACTTCAGTCAATATTTTGAGTAAACGACCTCGGAATTGGGATTTGACGGTTCCAATAGGTTCGTATGATGATTTTGGACTTGGGTGTATGTTCGGATCGGGTTTTAGATGACCCGGGAGCGTTCGGCGCCTAATAGTGAAAGTTGGTTCTTTGAAGGTTTTGAAGTTCTTTAAATTTGGTTTGGAGTAGGTTTTGGTGATATCGACATCCAAATGGGACTTCGAACTGGAACTAGTTTCATATGGTGATTAAAGACTTGAACACAAAATTTGGTGTCATTCCGAGTAGTCTAAGTATGATTCGGCGCGTTCGATGCGATATAGAAACTTGAAGTTCATATTTTGATTCAATTTGGTTTTGGGGTATGATTTTTGATTTTGTTGTTATTTTACGTGTTTTGAGAGGTCAAGAAATTCCGTATTATAATTACAGACTTATTGGTGTAGTTGGACAGGATCCCGAGGGGCTCGGGTGTGTTTCGGACCGCCCGGAGCTAAGTTGAGGAAACCAGATTTTTCCAATTTTTGTTTCCTTTTACTCGAACATGAGAGGGCCATTGTGTTCCTGAAAAAAGGATTTGGGGGCAGTGAGAAATTTCTCTTTGCATTCGCTGTTAGGCTCCCGCGTTCGCGAAGGCCGGGGAGGGTCAGTGCACTTTGCCCTTCGCGTTCGCGTAGGTGATGTCACATTCGCGATGCCCAGACAGCTCAGGCCTTCACGAACGCGAGGCTTCTTCTGCGTTCGCGAAGGAGGGGAATTCGGCTGGGCAGAACCTCGTTTTTAGATACAAGACTTAGGCCTTTTCCTCTCATTTTTCACACACTTGGGCGATTTTGGTACTTCAAAAAGGGGGATTTCGGCCTAGCCATTAAGAGTAAGTAATTTTCACCTATTGTGAGTTAAATACATAGTTTATGGAAAGACTATAACATGTAAATTAGTGAAAATCATGGGTTTAGGTGAAAACCTAGGTTTTTTATATAAATGGTATTTAACCACGGAATTTTTATGGAATTTAGTGAAAATCATATATTTGAGTTCATGAGGTTATGGGTAACAACTTTCTTCGAAATTTTTTGGAATCCGGGTACGTGGTCCCTGGGTGAATTTTAGGAATCCTACATTTGGGGTTGGGTAATCACTTCAATAGTTGGAATATGAACTTTTGAACATGTATTGATTAATTTATATACCATTCGACTAATTTTGGATTGTTCGGCGTCGAGTTGATACTTTAGAGTGAATTTGAGCCCAGAAAGTAAGCTTTGAGACGAGGTAAGTCTCTTTTCTAACCTTGTAAGAGGGAATTAACCCCATAGGTGAATTTATTAATATGTGCTTCTATTTGTGGGGGCTACGTACGCACGAGGTGACGAGAGTCCGTACATAGCTACTAATTATGCTTATGTCCTGGTAGTCTAAGACCCATACCATGCTATATTTACGATGTTTGCACCCTACTTATTAACTTAATTGCTTAAATCATGTTGGAACTTGATAAAGGAATGGTAGGAGGTTAAATCTTATTTACTTAAATTCTTGGACGGGCCACTTGACTATTATTGAGAATTGGTGTTTCTTTAAATAATTTCCTCTTAATAAATCTTGAATTAGTTGTTATAAACTATTTTCTCTTTTCATGGAGCGGGCCGAACGCTTCGGTAGCAGATAGATGCATCTATGGTTCGTGACTTTCGACTCTCGGCAGTGCACAGTTTAAGTATTCTTATGTTGGATTGGGCCGTAAGACCTCGGCATAAATTGCGCATAATAAATCTTTGGAACCAATTATAATTGATGTTGTTTCATTGGCTTGAGATATAAATTGTTAAATGATGGAAATAAACTTGGGATTTATTATTAACGAAATGATTGTTTATTATTCATGTTATTGAGTTTTCAGCTATATTGATGTAATTCATGCTTAGTTATAATTTTGACATTTTATTGTTAGCCGATAGTAAGTGTCAAAGTCGACCCCTCGTCACTACTTTTTCGAGGTTAGACTGGATACTTACTGGGTACATGTTGTTTATTTACTCACGCTACATCTCTGCATTTATATGCAGGATCTGAGGTAGGTACATCTAGATTTCAGTCCGGCGCGCATCCTTGATTTCCAAGACTTTGCGGTGAGCTACCATTCTGAGCCCGTTGTGTAGCAGCCGAATTCTTTCTTTTGCTTGTATTTTCTGTCTACTTCATTTCAGACAGTAGCATAGAACTCTTTGGTATATTCTACTAGTTGCTCATACACTTGTGACACCAAGTCTTGGAGTTTTAAGCTAGTAGACACTTGTTGGTTTTTGGGTTATCTTATTTATCTCACTGCTTTAAAAATCTTGATGCCACGATCCCAAATCTACTAGTCGTGATGGAACCTAACCCAACCCGCTAGGTAAGTCAACTAGTAACTATCTAATCCCAATGATATTAACAAGACAAATAAATGATAATAATTTACTGAATTTTATACATTTCCCAAAGACTGGTAGTACAAATCATGAGCTTCTAAGAATAGAATTTACAAAGCTGAAAGGAGATAATACATCGTCTTTTTGAAAAGTACATAAACAGAGTTTTATAGATCTAAAGCTACCACGATAAAGTGGCAGCTTTAATCGGAACGCAGGTACATCTTCAATCCAGCTACCATCGAACGCAGCAACATCAGCAGCCAACATCTGCACGCAAGGTGTAGAAGTGTAGTATGAGTACAATCAACCTCATATACTCAGTAAGTAACAAAACTAACCTTAGGTTGAAAGCAATGACGAGCTAACACTAGGTTGGGTTCAATACCAATATCTCACAAACAGTTCATAACATCATAATACAAGTATAAAAGAGGTATCTCTAAAGTAAAAATGCCCAACTCGTTCACAGTTCCAGAAAATGGTCATGCTTTTCAAGTATCTCAGTGAAAAACCCCAAATCTCTTACCGAAAATGCCAAAAGTACGAGTAAGTTTGAAAACTGTAATTTCCCAAATACCCTTTCCACAATAAATAAATATTTCCTTTTCTTTCCAAATAACAAGTATAAAATACCTCTCTATGCCCACATATCAATGTGTATAATAAGTCATGAATGACGTAATGTCGTGTAACATGAGGAAAAATGCATCTATATACTTGTATGTCATGTGTGCATGCAAATTCCATGTATCTAGGAGATGAATCATGTACTCAGACTCTCAGAGTACTCAATCTCACTATATCGCATCCTCTCTCACTATGCTCAATGCTCAGCACACTAAATCACTCAGCGTTGTATAATATTTGTTGCAGCATGCAGCCCAATCCATATATATATAGTCGACTCCGCTCACGGGGAGTGTACAGACTCCTGAAGGGCTCCTACAACATAAATTCTATAATACACACGGACCACTCATGTGTTATAGTATCATATCAAGATTCACACGGACCACTCACGTGTTATAGTATCATATCAAGATTCCCACGGACTACTCACGTGTTATAGTATCATATCAGAATCTGCACGGACAACTCACGTGCTACAGTATAAATATTATGATCTGCACGGACAACTCACGTGTTATGGTCCCAAACCTCACAAGCAGGCTCTCGGCCTCACTCAGTCATCAACCTCTCTAGTCTCACCCACGGGCTCACAATGTCATGAAACTAGCTCGGCAACAATGATATGATGTATCAATTAATAATAAATGGGACTGAGATATGGTATGAATGCATAGATATGATTGATTACGAAATATCAATGATATCAGTGAGATGACAGTAGGAAATGACCACTGTGGGTCCAAACAGTATCGGTATAATGCCTAAACATGATATTCAACATGATTACCAGCTCAGTTACTTATTCACATGGTGAAAACACATATATCAACAAAATAAGGCCATTATACAGTGCCATAGAAGCAACAGAGTCCCAATTCACATGGTGCACACCCACACACCAGTCACCTAGCATGTGTGTCACCTCAATACCAATCACATAACATGTATTGCAGGGTTTCGTACCCTCAACACTAAGTTTAGAAGAGTTACTTACCTCGAAGAAGCCAAATCCATACCCAGCACGCTAAACAATGCTCCAAAAATGCCATCTCGTATGTACCGACCTCCGAACGGTTCAAAACCCAATCCATATGGTGAAAATCGCCTAAATAATTCTCCAATTCCGAGCTTCCCAACTCAAAATATGTTAAATGAACAAAATCCTCATTGTAACACTGTTCTGCCCCGTTTCTTGTGCTAAAAGATCTTGAAACTCACTTTTGATGCCTCTAATGGATTCCTTTTGAAATTCTAGTCAAGTTAGGCTCTTGAATCACTCTATTTGACCTTATATTGAAGGAGATATGTTGGTTTCAATATTTGGAAATAATTCAGATTTTTAAATACGAAGTTAGTGGTAATTTCGTAATTAATCTAAAAAATCTGGCAACCCAATTCTTAGTAAAATGATCATAAAATCCTCATACGATGCCTAAATTCAACGATTCTTTTGCTACAGAACCGTAATTACGATACGGATATAATACTTCAATCAAAACAGAAAGCAGAGCTCATTTGTTCAATCTGGTACCATTTATGCTTGAAGAAACGACGTCAAAACATAAGAAAAACGAGTGCAACACAACCTATCCTAAACTCAGCCGAGCCCCTCGGAACCCCGTACGAACATACCAACAAGTCTCACAACATAACATAGACTTACTCGAGGCGTTAAATCACGCATAAAAACATAGAAACGATGAAACAGACCTCAAATCAAACTTAATGAACTTTCGACTTTCAATTTCCATAACGCGTGCCGAAACATATCAAATCATCCCGGAATGAACCCAAATTTTGCACACAAGTCCCAAATGATATGAGAAACTATTTCAATTCCCGGAACCATAATCCAAATCTGATGTCTTCAAAGTCAACTTCCAGCCAAACTTATGAACTTTTCAATCCTTCAAGTTTCCAAGTTTTGCTAACTTGTGCTGAAACCTTCTAGAAATATCCAAATGCAAATCCGTGCATACGCTCGAGTCCAAAATCTCCATCCAGACCTAACGGAACCATCAAAACTCCGTTCCGGGGTCAAATTCATAAAAAGTCAAACTTGGTCAACTCTTTCAACTTAAAGCTTCAACTATGAACTCATCCTTCCAACCGATTCCGAATAACCTAAAAAAAAGTTGACGAGTCACATAAGTCATAACACATCATACGGAGCTACTCATTCCCGCAAACTACTGAGCAAAGTGCAAATGCTCAAAACGACTGGTCGGGTCGTTACACTTGATCTCTCATTTTTATTAAATGCTTACTTCTTATTTATGCACAAACTAAAAATCAACTATGTCAAATCTTTAAAGGAAAGGATCACAGAGTTAGTTCACTTTAGGATTGCCTAGCGGCAACATTTGGCACCATCACGGCCTATAGGAGAAATTGGGTCGTGACAACATGGTATCAGAGCTCTAGGTTCATATAGGTCTCACAAGTTATGAGCAAGCCTAATAGAGTCTTGCGGATCGGTGCAGTGACATCTGTACTTATCTTCTAGAAACTATAGGGTGTTAGGAAACTACTATATTTTTCATATCCTATCATGCATTTGATGTTATAATAAGTGTTTTTCTCTTATTTTCTCACAGATGGTGATAACGTGCACGGTGGATGTCCCAGACTGGGAGGAGTTGCTCCCCCTGTTGCTAGAGGCAGGGGTAGAGGGCGGGGGAGGGAACCAGTCTGACGTAGGGGACAAGGATTTCCTAGATTTTCCCCAGATATACCACCAGCAGAGGATCCCATTGTTGAGGAGTAGGGCGAGGTCACTGCAGTGGAGCCAAGCCCGATAGATTTCATGTCAGCACCGGGATTTCAGGAGGTTATGGGCCGTATGCTACGGTTCGAGGAAGCACAGACCCCTACTGCTCAGGCTCCGGGACATGCAGTTGTCGTATATCAGACCCCGGGTGCACTACCTACGGGCAGAGCTAACAGCTGTACCCTTATCCTAGACCAGCTACAGTTTGCGAGCCGCAGAAGCTATTAGATAGATGGACCAGGATTCACCCTCCTGTCTTTGGAGGTGTAATACATGAGGACGCCCGAGACTTCATTGATAGGTGCAGGTATAGACTGCACAACATGAGTATATTAGAGTCCCACATAGTGGATTTCACTACTTTCCAGCTGGAGGGCAGGGCCCGTAGGTGGTGGCAGTCCCATCTTCTCGGCAGACCAGCAGGTTCTCCTCCCATGATTTGGGATCAGTTTACACGCCTTTTCTTGGATAGGTATATTCCAACCTCCCAAAGGGAAGAGTTGCGGTTTCAGTTTGAGCAGGTCCAACAGGGTCAAATGTCAGTGACCGATTGTGAGATGAGGTTCTCTGAGTTATCTCGACATGCACTTATGATACTTCCTACTGATGCAGAGAGAGTGTGGAGGTTTATTGCGGGGTTGCACTCAGGTATTCAGGCCACTATGGCCCGGGAGGTTGAGATGGGGACTTCTTATCAGCTAGTAGTAGAGATAGCTCGGAGTATTGAGGGTTACCATTAGAGAGGTAGAGAGCAGATGCAGCATGACAAGAAGGTCCGTTATTTCAGAGAGTTTAGAGGTGCCACAGCTGGGGGCAGAGCTTAGTTTGGAAGAGTTCAGCCTAGCAGGCCGACATATCCAGCATCGCCGCCTCCTCGGGGTGCTCTAGTGTGACCCTATTTCAGTGCCATGCCGGAGAGTTCGTACCTCCTACCAGCTATTCAAGGTTCTTCCAGTGGGTATTCAGACCATCAGGGTCAAACTTCAAGTCAGCATATCACATTACCGAGAGGTTGTTTTGAGTGCAGAGATCTCATTCATGTGTGAAGGTTCTGTCCCAGGCTTCGGGGCAAGGCATTACAGTAGGGCTATCAGCCCATGATTACAGCACCAGTCGTCCGACCGCCCAGAGGTGGAGGGAAGGCGGTGAGGGTCGTCCTAGAGGTAGAGGCCAGGCAGGGAGAGGTCAGCCAGATACTGTTCAGTCAGGCGGTGGCTAGCCAGTCGGCACTCCAGCTAGGTTTTATGTTTTTTCGGCCAGACCAGATGCAGTGGCCTCAGATACCGTGATCGCAGGTATTATTTTTTTCTGCAGTAGGGATGCTTCAATATTATTTGATCCAGAGTCTATCTATTCTTATGTGTCATCTCTGTTTACTCATTTCCTGGATGTTCCTCGTGAGTCCTTGGGCACTCATGTTTATGTGTCCACTCTTGTGGGCGATTATGTTGTTGAGGATCGGATTTATCGGTCATGTGTGGTCATATTTTGTGGTTATGAGACTAGAGAAGATATTTTGTTGCTCGATAGGACTGACTTCAAGGTTATCCTGGGCATGTACTAGTTATCTCCATATCACGCCATCCTTGATTGCAATGCCAAGACTGTTACCTTGTGATGTCAGAGTTTCCTAGATTGGAGTGGAAGGGTTCGTCTGTCAGCACACCTAGTCGGATCATCTCTTTTATGAAGGCTCGACACATGGTCGAGAAGGGTTATTTAGCTTATCTAGCTTATGTTCGGGATACTACATCAGAGACTCTGGCAATTGATTCAGTACCAGTAGTCCGGGAGTTCTCTGATGTGTTTCCTTCTGATCTACCAAGCATTCCACCAGATCGTGATATCGATTTCTGTATTGACTTGGCTCCAGGTACCCAACCTATATCTATCCCACCGTACCGTATGGCTCCGAAAAAGTTGAAGGAGTTGAAGGAACAGCTTGAGGAGTTTCTAGCAAAGGGGTTCATCAGACCAAGTGTGTCACCTTGGGGTGCACTAGTATTATTTGTAAAGAAGAAAGATGGTACTATGGAGATGTGCATTGATTATCGCCAGTTGAACAAAGTTACCATTAAGAATAAGTACTCGTTGCCGCGTATTGATGATTTGTTTGACCAATTTCAGGGTTCTAGGGTGTTCTCTAAGATCGACTTGAGATCGGCGTACTATCAGTTGAAGATTCGGGACTCGGATGTTCCGAAAACTGCTTTCCGTACTAGATATGGCCATTACGAGTTTCTAGTGATGTCCTTTGGTTTGACTAACGCCCCAGCGACGCTTATAGATTTGATGAACAGGGTGTTCAGGCCATACATTGATTTGTTTGTCATTGTCTTCATTGATGACATTTGGATCTACTTGCGTGGCATGGAGGAGCATGAGCAGCATTTGATAGTGGTGCTTCAGACATAGCAGGAACAGAAACTATATGCTAAGTTCTCCAAGTGTGAGTTTTGGCTAGATTCTGTAGAATTCTTGAGGCATGTTGTATCAGGAGAGGGTATTAAGGTGGATCCCAAGAAGATTGAGGCAGTTCAGAGTTGGCCTCGTCCCACTTCGGCGACTAAGATCAGGAGCTTCTTGGGGTTAGAAGGTTGTTATCGCCGGTTTTTGGAGGGCTTCTCATCTATTGCAACACCTTTGACTAAATTAACCCAGAAGGGTGCTCTGTTCCGTTTGTCCGATGATATTGAGGCGAGCTTCCAGAAGCTCAAGATAGCTTTGACTACAGTACCATTTCTAGTGTTGCCTTCCGATTCGGGGATGTTTATTGTGTATTGAGATGCTTCACGAGTTGGTTTGGGTTGTGTATTGATGCAGGAGGGGAGAGTTATTGCACATGCTTCACGTCAGCTGAAGCCCCATGAGAAGAATTATCCTATACACGATTTGGAGTTGGTCGTGATTGTTCATAGGGATGCTTATCGGGCGGATCAGTCGGTTATTTACGCTTAATGGTTCGGCTTATTGGTTATCGGCTTTTAAATGTATTAATCTGCTAGCCACCCGATAAGATATCGGGCGGATTGGTATTGGTTTAGCTATTATCAGGCGGTTAACGGGCGGTTTATCGGCCTATTTTGGAAACACACTGATACAGTGATAGGGTGATACCATAGCTGCACAACAGGATATATTAAACTTTTTCAACATACTGATAGTATTACAAGACACATCCAATAATGGACAAACATACTTGAACCTTCACACACTGAGGAGCAAGGTAGTAAGCTCCTTAAAATTAGCTAAATGAAGCCAAGCTTATGGCTCTACAGTCTGCACATTCTTTAGCTAACATAGCACTTCCTAACGTGGCAATTACATCCGTCAAAATGAGTCCAGACATGGCTTGGATTTCACCTTTATATAAGCTAATGGTTTCTTCACCAATCATACACACAATACACACCACAAAAACCATTCTTAAAATTCTATCAAAGAGATAAACACAACAACATCCAATAAGAGAATGGGAGGCGAGAGCGACTAGGTTGTTGTTGTTTTGTTTCCTAAACATTCAGAGAGTAGAGAGTGAGCGGCGACGTGAGAGGGCTATGTTTTTTGAGATCCGAGTTCACTTCTAACTAGTGACTGCTGGTGAGGGAAACTAGAAATTAGATTTTAGGTTTTCTAATAGTGGACAAATAGAAAGGATATTTAATATACATATAATATAAAAATATAAAAATTCTTAACGGGTTAACAGTTTATCTGATAAGAAAATTGATTAATCCACCGCCAAATCGATAAGCCATTAATAATAAAATTTCAATCCGTTCTCCACCCATTAATCCGATAACCCAATCCCAATAAACCATTGAGCCATTTTTGCGGTTCGGTTTTCGATTTTGGTTCGGTTTTGAACACCCCTAATAGTTCATGCTCTTTGGCGCGCCCCCACTTTCCTCCCCTTTCGGATCAGTCGAAGTATTTGATATTATTGGGACAACTCGTTCCTTTTGGGAAAGGGATAATGAATTGACGAGTCGCCACCTAACGAGTTAAGGTGTGTTAGGGCACCTACTAAAGGTTATTTACAAACACAGATAGATAACCAGATATAGGGTAAGGGCTTGAAATTACTTCAAGGGGAAGGTGTTAGGCACCCTTAGAAGTCCACAACTGTGGTTCCCGGCACAAACAAACTTTGTGAATAGATAGCATATAAGCAATAAACACATAGGTAAATAGATGAAGGTTTTTAGAAGATTTACACTCCAAGCACACATATGTGCTTAATTTTAAAAGATTTAAAGTCTAAGCACATATACAAAATTCCGGAGGTTTTACAATCTAAGCACACATGTGTAAGGGATAGAGGGTCCTAGGTTATTTATCCTATAGGATCACATCAGTACAATGACCGGTAATCACTCTTCTGAAGAGGGACTACACGTGGCATTAGCGCACCGGATATCATATCCATGTCTACCCTTCCCACCCCTTAGTGGTTATTAAGCGAGTTTATTTAACGACCTCTAGGCGTGTTGTTACTTGTCCCTTCTTAATGGTCCTGGAGGAGATTAGGACATCTACCTATAGGCAGTTCTAGACAGACCCCTAAGGTTTAAAAGGAGAAAATACTAGGCGACAGGCAAGAACAAATAGGACTTTAGCAGATAAAAACAGGAAAGAAGCAATTAAGAGGCTCAGGTTTACCTCCACAAATATTTCATGTAAACAGCACGTCTCAAACACAAATGAGGGCAGTATTATTAAGCAGGATCCTAAAACATGATGTCTAAGTGAATATCAAAACACAGAAGATATGCATTTTCAATTTTATAAACCCAGAAGAAAGGGCCCTAATCAGTTTGCCTACTGACTTTAAGCATGTTAACCATTAGGCAGTAAACACCAAAAGGAAACAGTTTTCCAATTTTAAAAAAAAAGGTCGGTTACCTAAGGCTTGCCTAGGCGTGGGGGAATGCACAATAGTTACCAGAATTATTAAAACAGTTTAGAAGTTGTTTTACCTAAAACATGTCGTTCTAAGTGTTGCAAAGACAAATGGGTTATTACCAGTTTATCTAACACAGGATAATCATATGTGAGACTGTCTTAGGTCCCTTTTTCATGCATCAGTAGTTTAGCTAGGTGTGACTTAGTGAGATCCTAAAACAGGGTATCTAGTATGAACATGATAAGATGCAGAATGATTTATATGCAAAATTCCTAGAAAACATGATTTCTAGATGCACAGAAAGTTACAGCATGATTTCAGAATATGCAGTAGCAACAGTTTTCATGCTAATGTTGTTATTTAGCCTAGAAGTAGAATTTCTAAGTGATGAAAATAATTTCAAACGAGATGCTGAAGCAGTAAACCTAAGAACATGATATCTAATGACATGCTTAGAATGTATTGGTCCTAAACATGGATTCTAATGCGCACATAGAAATGTAAGCCTAAGGCATGGTTTCTAACCCACTGATATTGACAACAGACATGGCTACCCTCCCTTTTTCACTATCCATCCCTAATATTCGTTTACAACAATTATTACAAACCAATATTGAATGAATTAAATAAATAGATAAGAGAAAATAAGAAGTTACACTATAGGGAGCCTGAAAACAGGCCCAAATTCTCAGAACCTCAAATGCCCAATTGTTTCATTGCCTTTCTCATATCCGGGTGTGTCAGAGTTCCCTAAGGACCTCAAGTGATCCGGGGTAGTGCTCACACCCATATTTCACAACCATAATTGAGTAATTGCAGTGTGGAAGTGCCAACCCTAATGCATCAGAGTTTAGAGGGATCTCAAAGGGATCCCTAAGTAGTCACACATTAGAGGGGCAGAACTTAAGGACCTAGGAGTAGAGTGAGAGTGCTTGACATAGTTTTGAAAAGGTTTTAGTAAGGAAACAGTGTTAAAAAGGACTTGCTTGAAACAATTTTGTGAAATAAAAGAGGGAATCATTTAGTAAAACAAATTTTGAAAAGAGAGGGAGTTATATAATTAAACAACAGCAGATCAAACATAGAACCAAAATCAAAATCATCCATACTTAAAGAACACTGAACAAAAACAGGAAGAACAAACCTACACACAGGGGTGATGGGGGATCGGGGACACATAGAGCACATGTAGTGCACACATAGTTACAGGAGCATGAAAATTCTTATAGGGGTTTAGGGAAACACGGGATTATCTAATGGTATCAGCATATCATGAATATCTGAACCAACACAGAATCAGACAACTTAGGATAGCCAACTACTTTGCACAAAAGGTTCATGATAGAAATCAGGGAAAACATAAGTAAGCCAGAGTCACATTGAGGTATACTACAAAAAGGGGGTTCATGAGCAGGCTGGTCCTAAGGGGGTTGGACATATTCAGAAGCATGCTAATAAAATAGTAAAGTAGACATATTAGTTGCAGCTTGAACAACAAAAACACAGATAGAAGCATATTAGAAACATGATAAACTGAAGCAGTAAAAGAAGCATATTGGTTTGGGACTTGAATCGAAAATCAGAGCATACCAGTAAAGGGACAGTAAACACAAAGGTGAAGGGATATGAGAGCACAATATCCAGCCTTGGCTTGCGGCCGGCTAACTCAGAATAATAGTAAGTGACACATAAAGAGAGCAGAAATTTTTGAGTGTGAGAAATAGAGTTTGAACTAAGTGTGTTACTGTGTGTTGAGTTCAATGTATGAGTATGTATCAGTGCATTGTGTTGGTGAGTGTGCACATATATATAGTAGTTTGAAACTAGGTAAAATAAGGTAAGAAACATAATTAGGCAGTAAGTTATGGAGCTCAGAACCAATTAGATCAACAATCAGTCCAACTACTTCCTTAATTAAGGGAGTCATTTCAAACGCTAAAAGATAGGAAACAAGTAAGGAAAGGGATTATGTATGACTGGAGCATAAATAAGGAAATAATTTCAATCAGTGCAAGTAATAAGGCTAGGTACAGAAAGGTCTAATTAAGTAAATAATCAGTAAGAACCAACTAATAATAGTCAATCACATAATAAGGTAAGAAAAATAGTTTGCAGGTTGGAAATCAGTAAAGACATCATCATAGGAAATCAGTAAAAGGTGTTAATCACATAAAATTAGGAATTCAAATAGGAACAGTGTTGATTAAGGGGAGAGTTAACACAAAAATTTATGAACAAATGGAATAAACACATAGTTTGTAGGCAAGAAGAAGCAAGAAATCAGAAACCCTAATGGACACAGTGGTACAAATCACGTAAAATCAGGGATTCAACAAGAAAACAGTAATGACTAGAGGAATTAGCAGAACAAACGTAATATAAGCGGAAGAAGCAAGAATCAGAAACCCTAATAAACATAATAGGGTAGAAATCACAAAATACTCGGATTAATCGAAGCAGACTCGTGAGAATCAAACATGCAGACAAGTTGAGAGATCGAACAGTAAAGACGAACTCAGAACCCAAAGATTAAACCAAAAAATTAGGGGTTTTCAACAAAACGAGTTAGGTAAAGGGAGAACCCAAATGAAAATCGTTTAAACACAATAAAAATCATAGAATAACACCTTAACAATCAGAGAAAACCATTTTGGAAAGGAAGCTCAGAAACCCTAGTTATGAAGATGAAGAGATGCTTCGAAAAACAGAAAGTTTTTTACAGAAAATAGTAAAATAACTCGGAATACTCTCAAATCTATTACAGATCTAAAGAGTAAGGGATGAAGTTAAGGTTTTGAGAGGAATAACCCAAAGATGGGGAGAGACAGGCTTAGAAACCATAGGTCTAGCAAGAGAATAGATCGATCTTACTCATAAGGGCCATGGTGGCCTGAGAATGTTGAGCACGGATCTGGGGAGGGTGAATGAACAACCAACTGGTCCCTTGAGGACCTCAAGGATGCAAGAATCAGGCCATGGAGAGGAGTCATAGAGGCCAGGGGTGGTGGTGGAACCATCATTGTTACCGGCGAACCAGAAATGGCGAGTGGATTAAGGTTTGGGCAGAGGGAATCTTGAGAGAGAAGGAGAGGGGGTGTCGAAGGAGAGAATGAGAGTGAAATGAGGGGTTTGGGCGGGTCGTTTAGGTTAAATTAGGAAAGGAGAAATCTGGGTCGTTGATCAAAATTGATCAACGGCCAAGATTAAACTTGCACTGGGCTGGGTAGATTTAGGAATTGGGCTTGGGGTCTATTGAGTTTATTTAATAAGGTTTGGGGGCTGGTTTAATTAGGCTAGAATTGAAATAAAAGTGTCTCTTTGTTAAATACCCATCTTAAATTAATTAAAATAATTTGTAAAAATAGCTAATAATTATAAAAATGAATTTTATGCATAGACAATAGTTTTAAAAAAGTTTATTTAGTATTTACAATATAAATGATTAATTTCTTGTGAAAAAATAGTACAAAATTATATGATTGGGCTATAATTGAAAAGTTATTGCAAGGGCTCAATAAGTCCATCAATATAAATAATAAATCAAGAAATGTTTGGAAGCCGTTTGTGATGCAATTTTGTAATTATTTATTGGAAAGAAAGTACTGGGCAAATTAATAAAACGTAGAAAAATTATGAAAAAATACCAATTGATGCTAATATATGATTTTGAAAATATATATGCATTTTGAAATATTTTAGGAAAAATTGGGTATCAACAGTTGTCTCTCTTTACCCGAAAAGGATGAAAGAATTGTTAGGTAAAGATAAATGGCCAATTTTGACCGAGCGAAACGGTTTGAGAGATTTAGGACCGCGCCCTGGTTTCTTAGCTGCCTACATATCCCTAGTTTTACAAGAATCAGGCCATATGTAGTTCCGGATTCATCGGCGAAGTATGCTGATGAAGTTATCACAAGAACGGACGCAACATCTAGGGATAGGCGACTGGACGGTTTACAGAATATCGAGTTCGAGACAGTTAGGAGAACTGGAGCGGGATTGCTCCTGCTTGGATAGCCGCTGCTCGTCGGGTTACCTGCAAAAAAAGCAATACAAGCATATACTATGCATAATTTTAAACATGATGCAGGTTCCCGTTAGACTATGAAAGTTGTCTTTGGACGGTTAGGGATGACGTCCTTAGACCATGATGTCCCGGGCTATGAATTGTTTGATGAGAGATTCGCAGGCCATGAAATAATGTTCTCGGGCTATGAAGATGGTGCCTCGGAACTATGATGCCTTTGAATAATGATATGCAAATTGGGAGAGATCCTCAGGACATGACATGGTGTCTTCCGGCTATGAGGATGATGCTGTTAGACTATGACGCCTTTGGACAGGTTGGCAATATTTCAGCCCATGATATGCAATAATATAATGCTGACAAGACAGAGCTTAGTCCTGCGAATTAAAGGGCGGAGCTTATCCCGAAAGAGAAGCGAAGTAGATAATGCTTGAGAGACAACGCTTAGTCTCGGTGAAAAAGTAAATTGGAGGAGGAGATTAGCCTCATGCAGATAGGAAGGCAGGGGATTAGCCTTATGCAGATAGGAAGGCAGAAGATTATCCTTATGCAAGGGAAGGCAGAAGAGTAGCCTTATGCAGATAGGAAGGCAGAATATTAGCCTTATGCAAGGGAAGGCAGAAGATTAGCCTTATGCATATAGGAAGGCAGAGATAGCCTTATGCAAATGGAGGTAAAGCTTAACCTCATGTAAATGTGGGACAGAGCTTAGTCCCGTGAAAGATGAAGTCAGGGCTTTACCCTATGCAAAGGAACAAATAGCGAATGCTAATAGGATTTCTTAGCTAGTAATAGGTTGTGGTATTGCGATTGTTGCGAGAACTGTGATTATGGAGCACGTTCGTTCTTTTGTGCTGATAGTAAACCTTGCATTTGCGACTGTGTTAAAGTTCGTGACTTCGAAACTTGTTTGTTATTTGTTCCTGCATCCAAAGAAAGATTGTCAGCTCTGTAGATGGGGAAGATTGGTTCGTATCCCCGCTGGCTTTACTTGCTTCGTTCTGGTTGGTCTGATGATCCTGCTTATGTCATCGGGGTAGCGGTTGCTAAACAGAGTTATATTTTGAAAATGTGCATGATTCTAAAAAGACGTAGTAAAATATATTTTGAGGAATTTAGATGAACCGACAACTGTGACATGGTTCGAGACATTGCAACCATCTCCTCAAAATCCTACCCCAGTTAGATGGTTGATGATTCTGACCGTTGTTCATGTTGCGATCGGCTGAACCTGCTACGCAATTTTAAGGGTCCTCAAAATTCTGCCCTAGTTTCCAATTGCGGGGGGAAATAAGATTTTTATTGAATTATGATCGAACCCATAGGGCTTCCTATGTATCCCCTCTTAAACGGGAATCAGGTCGAGCATAGGTCATTTTACATCCTTGAAGAAAATCATAGAGAGTTACACATAATATCATTTGACTGCATCTGAATTGATTAGCTTTGGCCAAACTTCTTCGTCCATTTCTTCAAGTATGAGAGCTCCTCCTGTCAGTACTCGGTGAACCATATACGGACCTTGCCAGTTGGGAGGAAATTTACCTTTGGCTTCGTCTTTATGTGGAAAGATATTTTTTAACACCAGCTGCCCTGGGGTGAACTGTCTTGGCTTGAATCTCTTGTTGAAGGCTCTGGACATTCTATTCTGATAAAGTTGACCATGATATATTGCATTCATCCTTTTCCCTTGTATGAGGGTCAACTGCTCGTAGCGGCCTTTAATCCATTCTTCGTCGCTAAGCTCAGCTTCTTGTATGATTCTTAAGGAAGGGATCTCCACTTCGACTGGGATAACAACTTTCGTACCATAAACCAGTAAATAAGGAGTTACCCCGGTTGATGTGCGGACTGTGGTGCGGCATCCCAGTAAGGCAAATGATAACTTTTCATGCCACTGTTTGTGCTTTTCTATCATCTTTCTCAATATCTTCTTAATGTTCTTGTTGGCAACTTCCACAGCTCCATTCATCTGTGGTCTATAGGCTGTGGAATTCTTGTGCTTGATTTTGAAAGTCTCGCACATGGCTTTCATCAGATCACTGTTGAGATTGGAGCCGTTTTCGGTGATGATTGACTCCGAAACCCCGAACCGACAAATGATACGATCACGGACAAAGTCTGCCACGATGTTCCAAGTCACTGCTTTGTATAATGCCGCTTCGACCCATTTGGTGAAGTAATCAATAGCTACTAGGATGAACTTGAGTCCATTTGAGGTTGTAGGCTCGATTAGTCCAATAACGTCCATTCCCCAGGCGACGAACGACCAAGACGATCTTGTTGCATTGAGCTCATTTGGGGGTACCTTTATCATATTTGCATGTACCTGACATCGATAGCATTTTCGGACATATATGATGCATTCCATTTCCATGGTCATCCAGAATTAACCGGCTCTGAGTATTTTCTTTGCTAAAACAAAACCATTCATATATGGGCCGCATGTCCCATCATGTATCTCTTCAAGTAGTCCGGAGGCTTCCTTTGCATCGACACATCTCAATAATCCAAAGTCGGGAGTTCTCCTGTATAGGTTTCCTCTGCTGAGAAAGAAATTGTTGGACAATCTCCGGAGCGTGCATTTCTGAGTGTGATTTGCAAGCTCTGGGTACTCTCCCTTTGACAAGTATTCCCTGATATCGTGGAACATGGTCTTTCGTCTGCTTCTTCTTCAACATGGGCACAATATGCCAGCTGGTTATGGATCTTCACTGGAATAGGATCAATGAAGTTCTTATCTCGGTGTTGTATCATGGATGATAGAGTGGCCAATGCATCGGCAAACTCGTTCTGAACTCTGGGGATGTGCCGAAATTTTGTATTTGTGAACCTTTTCCTCAATTCCTGCACATGGTGCAGATATGGCAATATCTTGGAATTCTTGGTAGCCCATTCTCCTTGTACTTGGTGTATTAGCATATCTGAGTCACCAATTACTATCAACTCCTGGAGATTCATGTCAATGTCCATATCGAGCCCTAAGATGCAGGCCTCATATTCTTCCATATTGTTGGTGCAGGGAAATCTGAGTTTGGCAGATACCGGGTAATGTTGACCTGTTTTCGATATCAGGACAGCTCCAATGCTGAGTCCTTTGAAGTTGGCTGCTCCGTCGAAGAACATTCTCCACCCGTCATAGGATTCTGCAATGTCTTCCCCTATGAATGACACTTATTCATTGGGAAAATACGTTTTCAAGGGTTCGTATTCTCCTCCCCCGAGATTCTCGGCAAGATGATCTGTCAGTGCTTGACCCTTGGCCTCTTTCTAAGTCACATAGAAAAAGTCGAACTCACTCAGCAGGATTTGCCATTTGGCCAGTTTGCCAGTGGGCATGGGCTTCTGAAATATATATTTCAAGGGATCCATCCTTGATATGAGATACGTTGTGTAGGCACAGAAGTAATGCCTCACCTTCTGGGCTACCCAGGTTAGAGCACAGCAGGTACGTTCCAGTAGAGAATACCGTGCCTCATGTGGAGTGAACTTCTTACTCAGATAATAAATAGCTTGTTCCTTTCTTCATGTCTCATCGTGCTGACCCAGAACGCAGCCAAAAACTCCATCTAATATCGCAAGGTAGAGTAGCAAGGGTCTACCTAGCTCTGGTGGGACCAAGACTGGTAGCGTTGACAAGTATTCCTTGATTCTGTCGAAAGCTTTTTGACAATCCTCGGTCCATTTAGTTGCATCATCCTTCTTTAACATCTTGAAGATCGGTTCACATATGACTGTGGATTGGGCTATGAATCGCCTGATGTAGTTAAGGCGTCCCAGGAAACTCATCACATCTTTCTTGTTCTTTGGCGGTGGCAATTCTTGGATGGCTTCGACCTTTGATGGACCCAGTTCTATTCCTCGGCGAGTGACGATGAACCCAAGCAATTTCCCAGCAGGAACCCCGAACGCACACTTCGTGGGGTTTAATTTCAAGTTGTACTTTCGCAGCCTGTTGAAGAACTTTCTCAAATCTGATGTATTGATGGTGGCTCTTTTGGACTTGATGATGACGTCATCCACATACACCTCAATTTCTTTATGTATCATATCATGGAATATAGTGGTCATCGCTCTCATATAGGTTGCCCCAGCATTCTTTAGGCCGAACGACATCATCTTATAACAGTAAAATCCCTACGGCGTAATGAAAGTCGTTTTCTCAGCGTCTTCCTCGTCCATCCAAATCTGATGGTAACCAGCAAAGAAATCCACGAAAGACTGAAGCTCATGCTTGGCACAATTGTCAATCAGGATGTGTATGTTCGGTAGAGGGAAATCATCCTTTGGACTAGCTCGGTTGAGATCCTGGTACTCGACACAAACCCTGACCTTTCCATCTTTCTTGGGCACTGGTATGATGTTGGCTAACCATTTCGGATATTCAACTACCTTGAGAACCTTGGCGTTGATTTTCTTGGTAACTTCCTCTTTGATTTTCAAACTCATATCAGGCTAGAAGTTTTTGAGCTTCTGCTTTACCGGCGGGCACATTGGATTGGTCAGAAACTTGTGAGCCACAATGGACGTACTTAGACCAGTCATGTCATCATACGACCATGCAAATATGTCTTCATACTCTTTCAACAATTGTATGTATTCCACTTTTTTTATGGCGATAGATGAATGCTGATGCGAGTTTCCTTGACAGTTTCTGAATCTCCCAGGTTGACTATCTCGGTTCCGTCCAGATTGGACTTAGGTCTACTTTCAAAATCATCAACTTCTCTGATAATTTCATCGGGTATGGTATCTTCTTCTTCTGAATCAATGTCTTTTTGTTGCGTGTCTCATTGCATGTCACAGTCATTGGTTCATCAAGAGAGGAAATAGTAATGTTGTAAGATAAAATAATGAGAGAAAATGAATACAGATTCTTTGAAACATAAAAGTGATTTTTGAATGTTTTGGAAAATTGGAGATTTTATTGGAAAATGCAAAAAATGGAAATGTGGAAAAGGAAATCATTAGCAAAATGAAATAAACAATATTTGTTCAGCCTTGCTACCCCGGGACTCGATGGGCCTTGGATGGTCTGACAGCCCAATTCTTGAGAAACGATACCTTGCTCACAGTTTAGATGGTAGGGCCTTACTCTTCCTCCTCCTCAACAATAACACAATAGTCCATGTCACCATCTTCCAGGAATAGATCTTTCAAAGCTGCTAGAGTTTTTTCTTCTTCTGACCCCCATATGATATTAGCTTGCCAAAAAGTTTGCTCCAAATATGGTATAGGCTGTTCCAATGGATAGTAAGGACCGCGCCATGGTGGCGACCAGTCTTCGTACTCCTGCCAAGTGTATTTGTATCCCATCCCAAATTGGTGCCATGGTGCTTCAACTGTATTGGTTTGAAAATTCCCTGAATATTTTTCCTGAGTCCTCTGCCAGGCTCGTATCCACTCCAGTTCAGTATGCTTTCGATCTTACTGTCCCACCATTTGTCTTTATCCACTGCATTTACCTGTTCAATGGGGTGGTAGGTTTATCCACCCAGCCTTCTTCTACCCTCAATCACCGGGATGGTCTGGCGACTATAGATAGGGTTGCTTCCATCTCCGTGGATGATTACTTCCTGGTGGTTCCATTCAAATTTCACTGCCTGATGCAATGTTGATGCCACAGCTCCAGCGGCATGTATCCATGGGCATCCCAACAGCAGATTATAGGATGCCGATATGTCTATCACCTGAAATTCAATTTCGAACCATGTAAGTCCCATCTGCAGACAAACACTGATTTCGCCGATGGTAGACCTCTAAGAAACGTCGAAAGCCTTTACATTCGCCGATCCTTCTTTGATCTCATTCAACCCCTTGCTCAATTTCTTGAGTGTTGTCAACGGACAGATGTTGAGGCTGGATCCCCCGTAGAATCCTGGTGATGAAGTAGTCCTCACATTGCACAGTGATGTGTAGTGCTTAGTTATGACTTAGCCCTTCAGGCGGCAGCTTGTCCTCGTGTAAAGTGATCTTGTGACTCTCCAGTACTTGAACTACCATATTGTCCATTTCTCCACTAGTTATGTTATTTGGCACACATGCTTCGTTCAACACTTTCATCAAAGCATTCATGTGTGTCTCTGAATTCTACAACAATGATAGAATGGATATCTGGGCTGGAGTTTTGTTCAGCTGATCGATGACTGAGTATTCCCTGGCCTGCACCTTCCTCCAAAGATCATTTGGGCCTTTCACAATGACGGGTGGCCTGTTGGAAGCATTCTTGCTAGACTCTGCCAAGTGTTTAGGTGTATAGACCCTGTCGGTCCTTGTCATCCCCTGTGCAGCACCAGCTTCTTCTATCCTATCTTTAATTTTCCTTCTTGCTTCAACCGTGTAATCCCAAGGTACGGTCTTATTATTGAAAGGTGGTGCAGTTGACACTGTCACTGTGATCGGTGCAGCTATTTTTACTTCAAATGGAATGGGTGCCTTAGCATGCAGCATAACTTCAACCTCGAATGGCAAATGTGTGTTTGCGGGTGGTGTCGTTTCAAACTTGAATGGGAGTGATGCAGTTACAACGACGTCTCCGGATGGCTGAATCTGGACTATGATGGGATTAAGAGTGACTGCTGGCTACTTTGGGTCAGCACCTTTATGATTAACTCGATCGACCCCTCTAGGTCCCAATCTTCTTCTATATCTATTATGTTGACACCCCTATGGTCTGGAAGAGGATTTTTGCAAACACTAGGAGCATCTTCTTTTGCTTGGATGACCTTGTTATCAATCATATACTGGATCTTATCCTTCAATGAGCGACATCCATCAATTGTATGCCCCTTCATGCCGGAATGGTATGCACAGGTCTTATTTAGATTGACCCATTGGGATGGATTTTCAGGGGTTATAGCAGGGATAGGAGTGACATAACCAGTAGCTTTTAATCTTTCATACAGTTGGTCGATAGGTTCAGCAATGGCAGTGTATTGTTTAGGAGGCCTGCGATCAAAGTTGGGTCGAGGTCTCAGAAAATTTTGGCGAGCAGGGGGTGCTTGGAAGTGAGATGCTTGAGAGTTGTGGGTATGATAAACAGAATCTGGTTGGGAGTACCTGGGGGGAGTAGGCTAATATGTAGACGATGGATATGGATGATATGTTGATGGAGGTGCTGACTGATAGGTGGGCGAGGGTGCTTGATAGGTGAGTAGGGAAGTTCTGTATACCAACAGGGATTTGGATCCCTGTGCAACCATTACCGTTCTTGCATCTTTCTTCTTGGATATACCACCAGACTACAAGGCTTTGTTGGTGTCCTGTAGGGCCTCAAAGGTAGTGACTATTCCACTCTTGATACCTTCTTCAATTCTCTCACCCAGCTTGATGATGTCACAGAATTTGTGGTTTTCAATCACCATTAGCCTCTCATAATATTGCGGGTCTTGTGCATGGACGAAGAATTTGTTCATTTACTTCCTCTAGGGCAGGCCTGACCTTGGCTGCTTCAGATCTCCAGTGATTGGAATACTCATGAACAGTTTCAGTGGGCTTCTTTTAAGGTTCTGGATGTAGAACACGTCTAGTGCATTCTCCGTATTGAACCTGAATAGGTCCATGAAGTCTGATGCCATACTTACCCAGTCGGACCACTTCTTAGGGTTTTGGCTGATGTACCAAGATAAATCATCTCCTGTGAGTCTCCTCGTGAACAATTTCATGTGAATCTTCTCGTCTCTTCCTACTCCAACCAATTTATCACAATAGGTCCTCAGATGGACCCTGGGATCACCTGTACCATCGAACATTTCGAACTTAGGAGGTTTGTAACCCTCCGGTAGTTCAACATCGGGCTGCATGCAGAGATCTTCATAGTTCAACCCTTAGATTCCCTTGCTTCCTTCAATGCCCTGAACTTGACTAGTCAGCTTCTTAAGTTCCTCTGCCAAATTCTTAATGAGCATATCCTTCTCACTGGATTCAGGTGTGTAAGCAATGTATTAGGTGGAGTGAGGTAGAGTCTCCACGTATATGGGTTTGTTCTGATGACCTGGTGTTTAAGCATAGAGGTGGTCACTTGTGGAGTCTTGTGGTTCAGGGATAATTAGCGGGGTATTTCTTGGAGCGTGGAAAGTGTTGTGCTGGTGCTGTGGTGGGATAATTTGTTTTTCCGGTAGAGTTGTATGATGATGAGTTGTGGGAGGGTTCTGTTTGTTTGGGGTGTTCTGAGGAGGTATGGGATTTTGAATGACATATGGGACATTGGGTGACAAGGATAAATTTTCCAAGTTCCGGACATGCTCAAGCTCCCCTTGGAGTTTCAACAACCTTTGCTCGAGTTGTGACATAGCATCATTCTGAACCTGAGTACCTTGATTGTCAAGAGCTTCTGTTCATTCCACTGGCGTTGTGTTTTCTTGTCTAATGTTGCCCAAATCTTCCATTTTTCCTTTGCCTTTGCCTTTAAGTGAACTAGGAGGAGGAGGAGGTGGAGGGCCCCTGGATCTTGTGTGATATGATGATGATGCCAGAATGCACGAACCAACCTTTGGGGAGGGGAATAATCAAAATAAAGAAAAAAAAGCAAGAACAAAAGGTAGCCAAGTCAGTGAGGGTCATGAGAAAAAATTGCAGTATTTAAACACAGAGTGTAGGAATAAAAGCGTGTCCTAATTTGGGAGCCTCGTTGTGCCAGAAGTAGGCCTAGCGACAAGTTGATTTTGGAGAACTTAGATGCAGAAATGCCTTATTTCATTAATGTAAAATGGACGAGTCCAAAACGACACTAAAATAATGAGCAGGAAATAAAGTCACTAATGGCACTTGGCCTTATTACATTGGTAAAAGCAATGAAAAGGAAACCTAGACTACTTAGTCCCTGAAGGACCTTCCCCAGGCTTGGTCTTCTTGTATCTGTCAATCAGGTTCCCTAGGTCGTGCATGCCCAACAGCAGGTATACCCTTGCTAGATGCCCTCCTTCATTTCCCTCAGCATTCTGGCAGTCAGCGACCCTTTTTCTTATCTTTGCTTCTAGCTCCATCAGACCTTGCTCCAAATATTCCAAACTTTCACTAGATTTGATGGACATTTCCTTCCACTCATCGATCAGTTCCATATCAGTCTTGTGTTACTCCATATGCTCGGCCTCGGACTCACAAACCCTTTTGCGTAGATTATTGTATTTCACCTGAGCCTCAACCGCTTCGTCTATGACCCTGTTTCTACTAATGTCTGGCTCAACTATCCCTACTATGCTGTCTTCCAACCATGATAGGTAAAAGCGTACATGCCCTGCGTGGTATCTGTCGGGCTCTTCTACAATAACCTTGAGATGCCACAGATGCTAGGCTTCACATTTGTACGATATATCGTCGTCCTGAAAATATGCTCTGTAATGACTCATTTTGGAGACTCGCGGTATAACTTGCTTTCTACCCGCCTGTCTCATGACCCTGATGGGAACATATGGATATATGCCCCTTAAACCAATCAACACCAGGTGCGGAGCGTCCCTCAATTGATGATGAATTCACTGGTAGGGAACCATTAGAACATCCATTGAACCTGGTCCTCGGTCAAATTATCAAAAGACTACGCCCATTCTGTAGCATTTTCTGGTTGAGTTAACTTATCAGGTATGTAGGTCATCCTCTTAGGGTGGTGGAAGGCTATATGATCATTCCACGCCCTTTGTGGAAATTCCTGACGATATTATCCTCTCTGGAGATGCTCTAATAACCAAACCTGTAGTAGCAGATTGCAACCCTCAAAGTGTACGACGAACACAAAAACCCTGCGGTGAATATGACCCAAGGAAGTAAAAGAGAACTCGTCGTGGAAAATACGATAGGATTTTCTATGGTCGTATCGTTCATAGAGATACTAAAAAGGTATGTAGGACTCTGTCAGGCACTCTAAACCATTGTTCTTCTTCAAACCCATCATTTTCAGGAACTCCCTAGCGGCACGGTTCTCCGGTACCAACAAACCTGGACTGTCCCAAGGTAATCCCGCAAAGCCTCCTATCTACTCCAAGAGGGGGGTCATTTCTATGTTGCCAAAACGGAACACGGACCTTTCTCTGTCCCAGAACATAGTGGCTGCTTCTATCAACATGTTGTTTGGTTGAATATCCAGTAAAAAGGGCAAGTTCCCGAGGACCCTCTTCACATGGTCTTTGTCACTGGGCGAGAGGTCTTCCCACCAATTCAGCAATAGTGGTGGTATTCTTTGGACCATGCCGAACCTAGGAATTTCATGCCTCGTTTTCTGCAAAATAGATAAGGTTAGACCCTAACCCCCGCCAGAATCGACTATTTATACACTTGTGATTAGCATGCATGCATTTAGTTCTCCAAATAAATGCACAGAACGTGACTGCGTCCATTGGGATTATGAAAAACCCGGTGGACTTTTGGATAAGGCTGTCTTAAAGGGCTATCGTGCGGACGACACGTTAACCCGGCAAGGTTTGACCATGATGTATGCACAATATAACAGCGTAAGGTTTCTGTGGAGTTTTAGACTGTTACCCTCAAGCGGACAACTTGAGGGGGAAAGGCACGGAACCGTCGCCTGCACCGCTGATCGACTAGTTTTACCGCAAATAAGCCTTTCCGAATTTAGGCGTGATATAAAATGGAAGGGCGCAAACACTCATCAAGCGTTTCTATAGAATTTGTATAGGCACGAGTGGAATATGATGTTGAGAATGATTTATGAAACAATAAATGAGCAATAAAATCATGTATTTGCATGTTATGAAAGCGGTAAATACAACAGTTATAATTGAAAAAGCAGTTACAAAGGAAAACAAAAGAAATATGTCAGTTTTGATTCTGAAAGGAATAAATACTTGAAAGAGATAAACAATTAATGGCACATAAAGGGGGGAAAGCGAATGGTCACAAGTATTAACAAAGTAAACATAAGTTGACAAAGCAGTTTGGAGAATGGTAAAATCCTAGGATAATCCCCAGTAGAGTCGCCATGTTGTCGCCGCCCCCTTTTTCCTCCCCTTTCGGATCGGTCAGGGTATTCGACATTATTGGGAAAACTCGTTTCCCTTTGGGAAAGGGATAAGTAATTGAAGAGTCGCCACCTAACGAGTTAACGTGCATTAGGGCACCTACTAAAGGTTATTTACAAACATAGATTAGATAACCAGAGATAGGGTAAGGGCTTGAAATTACTTCAAGGGGAAGGTGTTAGGCACCCCTCGAAGTCCACAGCTATGGTTCCCGGTCCAAACAAACTTTGTGAACATACACCATATAAGCAATAAAAACATAGGTAAATAGATGAAGGTTTTGAGAAGATTTGCGGTCCAGCACACATATGTGCTTAAGTTTAAAAGATTTAAATTCTAAACACATATACAAAGTTCCAGAGGTTTTACAATCTAAGCACACATGTGTAAGGGATAGGGGGGGATAGGTTGTTTATCCTATAAGATCACATCAGTACAATGCCCGGTAATCACTCTTCAGAAGAGGGGCTACACGTGGAATTAATGCACCGGATATCATATCCATATCTACCATTCCCACCCCTTAGTGGTTATTAAGCGAGTTTATTTAACGACCTCTAGGCGTGTTGTTACCCATCCCTTATTAATGGTCCTGGAGAAGATTAGGACCTCTACCTATAGGCAGTTCTAGACAGACCCTACGGTTTAAAAGGAGAAAATACTAGGTGACAGGCAAGAACAAATAGGACTTTAGCAGATAAAAACAGGAAAGAAGCAATTAAGAAGCTCAGGTTTACCTCCAAAAATATTGCATGTAAACAGCACGTCTCAAACACAAACAAGGGCAGTATTATTAAGTAGGATCCTAAAACATGATGTCTAAGTGAATATCAAAATACAAAAGATATGCAGTTTCAATTTTATAAACCTAGAAGCAGGGGCCCTAATCAGTTTGCCTACTGATTTTAAGCATGTTAACCATTAGGTAGTAAACACAAAAAGGAAACAGTTTTCCAGTTTTAAAAAAAAGGTTGGTTACCTAAGGCTTTCCTAGGCGTGGGGGAATGCACAATAATTACCAGAATTATTAAAACAGTTTAGAAGTTGTTTTACCTAAAGAATGATGTTCTAAGTGTTGAAAAGACACATGGGTTATTACTAGTTTATCTAACACAGATAATCACATATGAGACTGTCTTAGGTCCCATTTTCATGTATCAGTAGTTTAGCTAGGTGTGACTTAGTGAGATCCTAAAACAGGGTATCTAGTGTGAACATGATAAGATGCAAATTGATTTATATGCAAAATTCCTTTAAAAAAAACATGATTTCTAGATGCACAGAAAGTTACAGCATGATTTCAGAATATGCAAGAGCAATAGTTTTCATGCTAATGTTGTTATTTAGTTTAGAAGCAGAATTTCTAAGGGATGAAAATAATGTCAAACGAGATGCTGAAGAAGTAAACCTAAGAACATGATATCTAATAACATGCTTAGAATGTATTGGTCCTAAACATGGATTCTAATGCGCACATAGAAATGTAAGCCTAAGGCATGGTTTCTAACCCACTAATATTGACAACAGACATGGCTACCCTCCATTTTTCACTATCCATCCCTAATATTCGTTTACAACAGTTATTACAAACCAATATTGAATTGAATTACATAAATAGATAAGAGAAAATAAGAAGTTACACTATAGGGAGCCTGAAAACATGCCAAAATTCTCAGAACCTCAAATGCCCAAATGTTTCATGGCCTTTCTCATATCCGGGTGTGTCAGAGTTCCCTAAGGACCTCAAGGTATCCCGTGCAGTGCCCACACCCAGATTTCACAACCATAATTGAGTAAGTGCAGTGTGAAAGTGCCAACCCTAATGCATCAGAGTTCAGAGGGATCTCATAGGGATCCCTAAGCAATCACACATTAGAGGGGCAGAACTTACAAACCTAGGAGTATAGTGAGAGTGCTTGAAAAAGTTTTGAAAAGGTTTTACTAAGGAAACAATGCTAAAAGGGACTTGCTTGAAACAGTTTTGTGAAATAAAAGAGGGAGTCATTCAGTAAAAAAACTTTTGAAAAGAGAGGGAGTTATATAATTAAACAACAGCAGATCAAACATAGAACCAAGATCAAACTCAGCCATACTCAAAGAACAGAGAACCAAAACAGGAAGAACAAACCTACACACAGGGGTGATGGGGATTGGCGACACATAGAGCACATGTAGTGAACACATAGTTACAGGAGCATGAAAATTCTTATAGGGGTTTAAGGAACTAGGGGATTATCTAATGGTATCAGCATATCATGAATATCAGAACCAACACATGATCAGACAACTTAGGATAGCCAACTACTTTGCACAAAAGGTTCATGATAGAATCAGGGAAAACATAAGTAAGACAGAGTCACATTGAGGTATACTGCAAAAAGGGGGTTCATGAGCAGGCTGGTCCTAAGGGGGTTGGACATACTCAGAAGCATGCTAATAAAACAGTAAAGTAGACCTATTAGTTGAAGGTTGAACAACAAAGCCACATATAGAAGCATATTAGAAACATGATAAACTGAAGTAGTAAAAGAAGCATATTGGTTTGGGACTTGAATTGAAAATCAGATCATACCAGTAAAGGGACAGTAAACACAAAGTTAAAGGGAAATGAGAGCACAATATCCAGCCTTGGCTTGCAGCCGGCTAACTCAGAATAATAGTAAGTGACACAGAAAGAGATCAGAAATCTTTGAGTGTGAGAGATGGAGTTTGAATTAAGTGTGTTCGTGTGTGTTGAGTTTAGTGTATGAGTATTACCAGTGCATTGTGTTGGTGAGTGTGTACATATATATGGTAGTGTAAAACTAGGTAAAATAAGGTAAGAAACACAATTAGGCAGTAAGTTATGGAGCTCAGAACCAATTAGAGCAAAAATCAGTCCAACTACTCCCTTAATTAAGGGAGTCATTTCAAATGGTAAAAGACAGGAAACAAGTAAGGAAAGGGATTATGTATGACTGGAGCATAAATAAGGAAATAATTTCAATCAGTGCAAGTAATTAGGCTAGGTACAGAAAGGTCTAATTAAGAAAACAATCAGTAAGAACCAAATAATAATAATCAATCACATAATATGGTAAGAAAATTAGTTTACAGGTTGGAAATCAGTAAGACATCATCACAGGAAATTAGTAAAGGGTGTTAATCATAGAAAATTAGAAATTCAAATAGGAATAGTGCTGATTAAGGGGAGAGTTAACACAAAACTTTATGAACAAACGGAATAAACACATAGTAGGCAAGAAGAAGCAAAAAATCAGAAACCCTAACGGACACAGTGGTACAAATCACGTAGAATCATGGATTCAACCAGAAAAAAGTAATGACTAGAGGAATTAGTAAAACAAACGTAATATAAGTGAAGCAAGAATCAGAAACCCTAATAAACATAATAGGTTAGAAATCACAAAATACTCAGATTAATCGAAGCAGATTCATGAGAATCAAACATGCAGACAAGTTGAGAGAACGAACAGCAAAGACGAACTCACAACCCAAAGATTAAACCAAACAATTAGGGGTTTTCAACTAAACGAGTTAGGTAAAGGGAGAACCCAAATGAAAATCGTTTAAACACAATAAAAATCATAGAATAACACCTTAAAAATCAAAGAAAACTATTTTAGAAAGGAAGCTCAGAAACCCTAGTTATGAAGATGAAGAGATGCTTCAAAAAACAGAAAGTTTTTTAGAGAAAAAAGTAAAATAACTCGTAATACTCTCAGATCTATTACAGATCTAATGAGTAAGGGATGAAATTAGGGTTTTGAGAGGAATAACTCAAAGATGGGGAGAGACCGGCTGAGAAACCATAGGTCTAGCAAGATAATAGATTGATCTTACTCAGAAGGGCCATTGTGCCCTGAGAATGGTGAGCACGGACCCGGGGAGGGTGAATGAACAACCAACTGGTCCCTTGAGGACCTTAGCGATGCAAGAATAAGGACATGGAGAGGAGCCATAGCAGCCAGGGGTGGTGGTAGAACCACCATTATTACTAGCGAACCAGAAATGGCGAGGGGATTAATGTTTGGGCAGAGGGAATCTTGAGAGAGAAGGAGAGGGGGTGTCGGAGGAGAGAATGAGAGTTAAATGAGGGGTTTGGGGGGGTCGTTTAGGTTAAATTAGGAAAGGAGAAATCCGGGTCGTTGATCAAAACTGATCAACGGCCAAGATTAAATCTGCACTGGGCCGGGTAGATTTAGGAATTGGGCTTGGGGTCTATTGGGTTTATTTAATAAGGTTTGGGGTTGGTTTAATTAGGCAAGAGTGAAATAAAAGTGGCTCTTTGTTAAATACCCATCTTAAATTAATTAAAATAATTTGTAAAAATAGCTAATAATTGTAAAAATGAATTTTATGCATAGACAATAGTTTTAAAAGGTTTATTTAGTATTTACAATATAAATGATTAATTTCTGGTGAAAAAATGGTACAAAACTATATGATTGGGCTATAATTGCAAAAACCTAATTATGAAATAATTTGGGCTCAATTGGTCCATAAATAGAAATAGTAAATCAGGAAATGTTTGGAAGTCGTTTGTGATGTAATTTTGTAATTATATATTAGAAATAAAGTACTAGACAAATTAATAAAACGTAGAAAAATTATGGAAAAATACCAATTGATGCTAATGCATGATTTTGAAAACATATATGCAATTTGAAATATTTTAGGAAAAATTGGGTATCAACACTCTTAAGATCTGGAGGCATTATTTTTTTTGGGTATCCTGTAGGGTTTACACTGATCATCACAGTTTGCAGCATTTGTTCAAGCAAAGGGATCTCAATTTGAGGCAGTGTAGATGGCTTGAGTTACTGAAGGATTTTATATCACCATTCTTTGTCATCCGGGCAAGGCGAATGTAGTCGGGGATGCCTTGAGCAAAAAGGCATAGAGTATGGGTATCTTGGCACTCACTTCAGCAGAGGAGGGGCCACTAGCTTTGGACATTAAGTCCTTGGCTAACAGACTTGTGAGGTTGGATATTTCAGATCCCAGCCGAGTTCTGCATGCGTCGTTGCCCAGTCTTCACTATTGGAGAATATCAAGACTCGACAGTTTGATGATCCGCACTTATTGCTTCTCAGAGAGACGGTACTACAGGGTGGTGCCAAGGAGGTTACTATCAGTGAGGATGGTATTCTGCAACTCCAGGGTCGTCTATGTTCCTAATATCTATGGCTTGAGGGAGAGGATTCTAGAGGAGGCACAGTTCTTAGTATTCCATTCATCCAGGTGCTATGAAGATGTATGGCGACCTGGGGCATCATTATTGGTGGCGGCGGATGAAGAAATACATAGTTGAGTATGTATCTAGATGCCTAAATTTCCAACAGGTTAAGTATGAGCACCAGAGGCCAGGTGGGCTACTCCAGCAGATGACTATACCGGAGTGGAAATGTGATCGCATTACTATGGACTTCGTAGTTGAGTTGTCGCGACCTTGCGGAAGTTTGATACAGTTTGGGTCATTGTGGAAAGGTTGACCAAGTCGGCACACTTCATTCCAATTGTGACTACGTATACTTCAGAGAGGTTGGCCCAGATTTATATGCAATAGATAGTTCGGTTGCATGGTATAGGGTTGTTCATTTGGATCAGATATCCGAAATCCGAACCGATCCATTCAATTTTGGATTTCGAATTTCGGATTTCGAATTTTGGATTTCGAATTTCGGATTTCGAATTTCGGATTGGATCGGATTTCGGATTGTGTTTATTAAAATTTCGATTTTCGGATCGGATTCGGATTAGTATATTTTAATCCTATCCGATTCGAAATTCAAAGTTATTAGGCAATGTATAAATACCACACTTTAATTTCGGATAGTTAGTACTTCCTTCACTTCTTCCTCCAAGTTATTACCTTTACTATTGCTAGATTTAGTTATATTGGCACCATAATACTCTCATAATTTTATAAACATGAATTTTTCTTAATGTATTGCCTCTTTTACAAAGAAAATATACATATTAGTTTGCAACTTTGAGGCATAATAAGATCCGAAATCTGATATGATCCAAACTTTAAAATCTGAATCTGATCCGATATAATTCAGATCGGATTTGGATTATATTTTCTAGAATCTGAATCCGAAATGTGCTAAATCCGATCCGATCCAATCTGTGCACAGCCCTAGCATGGTGTGCCAGTTTCCATCATATCATATAGAGGCCCTGAGTTTACTTCGCAGTTCTAGAGAGCGGTACAGAGTGAGTTGGGGACTTGTGTAGAGCTCAGCACAGCATTACATCCACAGGCCTACGGGAAGTCACAAAGGATAGTTCAGATCTTGTAGGACATGCTCAGATCATGTGTTATTGACTTTGGAGGGCAGTGGGATCGATTCTTGCCCTTGGACAAGTTTGCTTACAGCAACAGTTATCAGTCCAACATTGAGATGGATCCATTTGAGTCATTATATGGTCGGCGATGTCGTTCTCCCATCGGGTGGTTTAAGCCTGACGATAGGGGTGCGCATATATCGGGTAAAATCGATAACCTGGACCATTAATTATTTATTGGGTTATTGGGTTAATGGTTCGGTAACGGGTTAAAAATAAATTATTGGGTTATCGGTTCGGGATTGGTTTGGCAATTCTATTATTGGATAAAATCGATAACCCAATAAGGATTAACTACTTTACTAGTTTATCTTTAAGTATATAGATACTAGGGTTTCATAATTCATAGTTCACTCTTTGATTTCCCTATTCTTTCTCAGTTTATCCTCCTCCCACCCTCACCAGTTAGCCCGTCAAAACTTAGGTCGGCATCAGTCTCCTCACGCCCTCACCAGTCAGCCCGTCAAAACTCAGGCCGACGTCAGTCGCATCACGCCCTCACCAGTCTGCCCGTCAAGACTCAGGCCGGTGTCGGTCGCATTTCTCAGCTTCTTTCTTTCACTCTTCAATCGCATCTTCACTTCATATCTCAGATTCTTCAGTCGCATATTCACTTCACTCTTCAGTCGCATTTCTCAGTCGTATTCTTCAGCTTCATCTTGATTCTTCCTGTAAGTTTTTAGTTGCTTCATCTTCATCCTTTTCTTAGTTTGTTTGAAAGTATTATGGCTCTGGATTTTTCTTAGTTTGTTTGAAATCTGAAGTGAGATTTGTCGTGTGCTTTAATTGTTGAGATGTTACAAATTTATCTTGTGTCAGTTGTTATAAAATTTGTATTTCATAACTAATAAACTTTTTAATCTACATACATAATATATGTACTAGAGTAAAAAAGTAGATATCAATGTGCAACGAGTTACTGCTAGTCGTTTGAACAAAGAAGATCTTAAGAACACTGATGTTATTTTACTGGCCAACTACTTGAATTAGAGATTATTGATATAATGTAAATGCAAATTAAGAAAAATAAATAAGGCTACTTAGGTATTATTTATAATTACATTGATTTAAAATAATGCTATCATATATGCTAGAATTTTTATGTGTTTCATTTTAATATTTTGTTGCTTCGCTGCTTGATTTCTTTTAAATTCAAACTCACAGTGACACAAACGCATGGCTGAAAATATCATGATTGATAAGGTGATTGGTGAAAATAGAGATTCTAATTCAAATGAGACAACACAATCTCAATCAGTTCAATCGACAGTAAGGAGACAAAGAAAAAAGAGGTCTCCTGCATGGGATCATTTTGACCAAATTATCGATTCGGAAGGAAATCAAAAGGGTGTCTGTAAACATTTCAAAAGAGAATATTTTGCCGATTCAAAAGATAATGGTACGAAATCACTCCTTACACATATGGCCAATTGTACAAAATGCCTTTAGATGTTGCAAAAAGTCAATCAAAAATAGCCTTTAAACCTATTCTGGGGGGTAATAAGGGTGATGTCATTGTTGTTCCTTGGAAATTTGATCAAGAACAATGTAGGAAGGCTTGAATTTGAACTATTAGTACTATGTTTGGACTTTGGACTTGTTAATCTTAAGGTTGCTACTGCTTTGTATTGTTATTAATGTGTTTGAACTATTACTTTGGACTGTTTGTAGTGTTGAACTATTATTTGAAGTGTTGACCTCTGTTCTATTGTTGAACCATTACTTTGGACTGTTTGTAGTGTTGAACAAACATGTGCATCGCGGCTGACACTTGTATTTGTTATTCATTTAGATCCCTTGTATTTCAGAAAGTGTCGAAGTGAAATATGATTGGTATTTTTTTTTTCGTCACTGACTGATATTGGGATTTTTGTTTATATTGTTTGGGTTGAAGAATGAAAGATAGAAACTTTGGTTAGTGTTTATTTTATTGGATGTTGCAATAAATTTAAATTCTTGTGAAATAGAACAGTTCTGAAAAGAGTTTTAGCAAAATAGTTTTAGCAAAACAGTTCGTAAAATCTTATAAAACTGTTTTAGCATACCGAAACTGTTTTATACATTGCGAAACAGTTTTATATATTGCGAAATTATTTTAGTGATTTTATCTTATTGGGTAAACTGATAACCGAACCGATAATGATTGATAACCGATTAACCGATAATCAATATCTTAACGGTTTGGTTATCGGGTTATGATATTTGTAAACCGATAACTGATAGGCAAAACCGATAATATTCATAACCTAACCGAACCGATCGATGCCCACCCTTACCCGGCGAGGCTAAGTTATATGGTACTGATTTGGTTAAGGATGCCTTGGAAAAGGTAAAGTTGATTCGGGAGCGACTCCGCACAGCATAGTCCAGATAAAAGAGTTACGAGGATCAGAAAGCTCTTGATGTATCATTTATGGTGGGCGAGAAGGTTCTCTTGAAAGTCTCGTCGATGAAGGGGATTATGAGGTTCGTGAAGAAGGGCAAGTTGAGCCTAAAGTCTATAGGCCCATTTTGAGATGTTGAGGCGTGTTTGAGAGGTTGCTTATGAGCTTGCTTTGCGTCCCAGTTGTGACGACTTGGCCGGTCGCCTTGAGAATTATAGCCTCGATCCCCTATTAACTTCTTTCCCCGTATCTTTTTTTGCTATTGTGACTTGCCGGGAGGTTTCGTTTTGGTTTTTTGAGTGTTTTGGGACACTTAGTCCCTAAATGGAGACTTAAGTCTTAAGAATTGGATCGTAGTCAAAACTGTGTGAAGAAGACTTCGGAATGGAGTTTCGTTAGCTCCATTGGGTGATGACTTAAGGACGTGTCTAGATGGCATTTTGGAGGTCTGTAGCTCATTTAGGCTTGAAATGGCAAAAATCGAAGTTTTGGAGATTTTGACCGGTAGTGGAATTTTTTATATCAGGGTTGGATTCCAATTCTGGAAGCTGGCGTAGGTCCGTAGGGTTGAATATGACTTGTGTGCAAAATTTGGGGTCAATCGGACATGGTTTGGTTGGTTTCGGCATCGGTTGTCAAATTTTGAAGTTTCAAGTTCTTTAAGTTTGAATCGGAGGATGATTCGTGATTTTAGTGTTGTTTGATGTGATTTCAGGGCTCGATTAAGTTCGTATGGTATTTTAGGATTGGTTGGTATGTTTGGTTGAGGTCCCGGGTGACTCGGGTGTGTTTCGGATTCTTAACGGGTCGTCTTTCGACTTTGGGAGATGGCAGATTTCTGGTGTTCTTCAGTTGTTGGTTTCCTTCTTTGCATTCGCGAGGAGTGTTCCACGTTCGCGAAGAGGATCTGGGGCAGGTGGAAATTTTATGCTTCGCGTTCGCGATGTTGGTCCTGCATTCGAAAAGCTCTGAGGTCATATGCGTACGCGTTCACGAAGAGTGTCTCGCGTTCGCGTAGAAGAGATTGGTTGTTGGGTCCCCAAGCCCTTATGCCTACATGTTCATGGCGTTGGTCCCGTTTTCGCATAGGGTTGAGTTGTGAGGCCTTCGCGTTCGTGACTAGTGTATCGCGTTCGCGATGTAGAATTTCTGGGCAAGAGTAAATTGCTCTTCGTGAACGCGGGGGTATTCCGCGTTCGCAAAGAAAGGAGCACCTGGGCAGAATTTAAAGTTCAAAATCGAGGGTTTTGAGTTCATGTCATAAAATTGAATTGGGAGCTCGGTAGAAGGCGATTTTGGAGAGATTCTTCTATGGGTGTTTGGGGTAAGCGATTCTTACCTAGTTTTGGTTAATCCCCATGATTATGTCTTTGATTTCATCATTTAATTAGTGATTTGGGGTGGAAATTGGGGAAAGTTTGAGAAACGTTCCTAGGCCAAATTTTGGGGTTTTGATCGAGATTTTGGTATCGGATTTGAGTAAATTTGATATGGTTAGACTCATGAGTGAATGGGTGTTCATAATTTATGACTTTTACCCGATTTAGAGACGTGGGCCCAGGGAGGCTTTTTGAGCGATTTTTCAATTTCTTGCTTTAGCTTTAATTTTATTAGCTAGATTAGTTTCTTGTAGTTATATTTATGTTATGTAATTGGTTTTGGCTAGATTTGGCCTATTCGGAGTTGGATAATCATGGAAAGAGCATTGTTACGGACTAATTTGAGCTTGGTTCGAGGTAAGTGGCTTGCCTAACCTTGTGTGGGGGAAATTCCCCTTAGGATTTGGTATTGTTTTTTATATGTGAGAGCCGTGTATGTGAGGTGACGAGTACGTACACGGGCTAATTGTTGTAAAAAACACGATTTCTGCTAAGTATCAACCTGATTTCCTCCTTATTTGAGATATATCAGCATGTGTGGTAACCTGTTAGCTTAGAATAACATGTTTACTTGCCCTAACTGTTTATGTGAACTCTGTGCAGCATGTTTTAGTGAATTTCCTGCTTTCTTTGACTTGAACTTGTTGATACCCAATTTTTCCTCAAAATATTTTTTAATTTGCATATATACCTTCAAAATCATGCTTTCATAGCAATTGGTATTTTTCTATATTTATTTTAATTTATCCAGCATTTTATTTTGAATAATTAATTGCAAAACCGCATTACAAATGATTTCAAAAACCTTTCTTGATTTAATGTATTATTTTTGGTCCTATTAAGACCAAATTATTTCACAATTAGCCAAATTGGCACTCTTTGGCTACATTTCCAATAACTTTGCAATTATAGCCTAATCACATGTTTTATACTATTTTTTATCCAATAATTAGTCATTTTATATTTTAAATACTAATTAATCATTTTTAATTTATCTTCTAAGCATCGATTTTATTTTTTCATAATTATCAGCTATTTTTATAAATTGTTTTAGCTAATTTAAGTGGGTATTTAAAAATTAGCCACCATTATTTGAATTTTAGCCTAAAATTGGCCTAATCCCTAACCCAATTGAAATAACCCAACAGACCCAAGCCCAATTCCTATACTACCCGGCCCAACCCTGATACAATCTCGACCGTTGATCAAATCTAATCAACGGTCCAGATAATCCCTTCCATAATTAAACCTAAAGAATACCCTCCCCCTCTCTCATTTTAACTCCCTCACTCCGCCCACTCATCTCTCTCTAAACGCTCCACCTACTAAACTTATCTTCCTCTTCTCTGACCGTCGCCTTGCCGGAAAAACATGGTGGTTTAACCACCCACAGCCTCATGGCTCCATCCTTAACATGTGTCACTGCCTTTGAAGACCTCAAGTGAACCAGAGGCGGTTCACTCGCCTCCTATGATCTCATGCCATTTTTTCCGGCCGTCCGAGTAAGATTTTACCACTTTCCGGTTAAAACCGGTGACTTTTGAGTTTTCTTCTCCCCTCTGGGTTCTCGCTTTGAAACCCTAACTTTTAAAGCTTCCGATTCTTTTAGATCTGTAACAAATCTATACATATTATGAGTTCTTTCCATGTTTTCTTTAAAGATTTTTTACTTTCCTAAACGATTCTTCATTTTTCGAACTAGGGTTTTTAAAACTTTTTTCAAAACCGTTCTCTTTCTGATTTCTTAGCAGTATCTTTATGATTCTCATCGTGCTTAAACGTGATTTAAGTTTTTCCCCTTTTGTTTGATTCACTTTGATAAAAACCCCAAATTTTTGGTTTCAATCCGCGATTCTGAGTTTATTTTGCGATAACGTTTTACTTGTTCTAGTATGACTACTTTGCTTTCATGTACACCATGTGATTTTGTGATTTTTGCTCTATGTTTGCTGTTAGGGTTTCTGACCCTTCGTCACTTCTGCCTAAAACATGTTTGTTCTGCTAGGTCCTTTAATTATTTGTTATGTTCTGATGTGAATCCCTAATTTTGTGATTAAGGTTTCTAATTTTTCCTAATGTGTGTTTATTCCGCTTAAGTCAATTCTATTTGCCACTTGAATCTGCGATTAATATTATTCTCTATGGATTCTTAGTATTCCCTTAAATATGTGATATTCTCCCTAATTGATGCGAATTTCCTGTAATTAAAACCTCATTCGAGGGTTTCCTTACTGATTTTCAGAATCTAAATTATCTCTTGTCTTATTTCTATGAAAATTTCTATTAAATTAATTTACATGTGCCTTCCTTAGTTGGAATATTCTGAACTTAGCCTCTATTACATGCCTTATACTTTTACCATGCTGAAATTTATTTCCTTATGTGCCTCATACGGTGTCTTTCCTTATTGATCACATGTCTCCTACTTTTACTATGTTGAAATTACCTTATAGATAACATGTTTAGTACCGTTTGGAATTTAACCCCTTAATTAAAGGAAGAACTTAAACTGATTTTGTGTTGATTGATTCTAATTCCTTATTTTACTGCTTGACTATGGACTTTACCTTATTTCTGCCTATTTTCAAAACTATATATACTCTATTCGTTCCATGGCACAGAGAGACGAATTGATCTGTCCAACTCTCTCTCTCACTCACAATAATAAAAAAACTCTCTGCTCTCTCTCTCTCTCTCTCTTCTGTGCTAATTACTACTATTCTAAGTTAGCCGGCTGCAAGTCAAGGCTAACTATTGTGCATCTCCTTCTTCATGTTTGTGTTACTGCTTTTCTTCACTTCACTGGTATGTTCTAATTCATATTTCAGTTCTCAAACCAACATGTTTCTGTTGCTGTTGCAATTCACTGTGCTTCTAATTTGCTTTACTTATTATTCTGTTGTTCAACATGTAACTAGGATCCTGAACTCCCCTCTGCATCTTAAGTTAGGCTTTACTTGTCAATGACCAGTATGTTTCTGTATACTTAACACCTGTTTCTTATGTGAATCCCTATGCCTATGATTAGTACATTAGTGATCATAGTCTTAGTTGTTTGGTGTTGATCTGTTAATCTAATCCAGTACTTTACTGTACCCCTGATCCTCTTAACCCTTAGGAGCTCCTGATTGCATGCCTATAGGTGTTTCTGCCTACTACATGTTTGCCCTCACATGCTCTGTATTTGTCCCTCAAATCCCATTACCCATGCTTGTGATTGTTGGACTATCCCTGGTCCTTTGTGTGATGTTGAACTTCTATTCCAATCAAGTTTCCCTCTTCAAATTTGTTTTTCTTACTTACCCTTTCTCAAAAAAAAATTCTTACTTAAACCTTTTAAAAAATAAAAGCACTCTCACATGTACTCTTAGAAGTCTAGGTTCTTCCCCTTCTGTGTGAGCATTGCCTTGGGACCCTTGAGCTCCCTCTGAACTTTGACACACAGAGGCTGGCCATTCCACACTGCACTTACTCTATTTTGGCTATGAAATCTGGGAGTGAGCACTGCTCGGGAGCCCTTGAGGTCCTTATGGAACTTTGACACACCCGGATTGTGAAAAGGGTGTGAAACATTACCTGCTATTGAGGACCTGGAGACTTGAGTCTATTCTGTAGGCTCCCTATAGTTAACTTCTCAGTTTTCTTCTATTTCAGTTGTGTAATTCATATTCAATGGTCTGTAATAATTAATTGTAAATAACTCTGGGGTCGGATAGTGAAAAATGGGTGGGTGATATGCATGATGTAGTATAATTAAGGGTAGAGATCATGTTTCTAGATTTATTTTCTCCACGTGCAATAGCAGCCATGTTTAGGTACAACACGCCATGCATTAGATATCATGCTACTTAGGATCTATGTGTATTCAACATCTCATCTACGCTTAGAAATCCTGCCTATAGGATAAATAATAAAATAAGTTGCTATTGCATGATTCTGCCCATGTTCTGAAACTTCACTAGAAATATTGTCCTAGGATAAATAAACTGCAATCATGTCTCATCATGCTATACACGTAGAGATCCTGTTCTAGGTAAACAACCATTTAAATTATGTCACCTATGTTATTCCTGAAACTGTGCCTAATGCTGTGATTTTATGTGCATTTAGAAATCCTGTTTAAGTTATTATGCATCATGCTGCATTAGATATCATGCTATAGGATCGCATCTATTGAACTGCATTTATTCTAAATACAAAACAGTCCCATGTTCTAAGCAACTGGTAATTAGTCCTTGCACATCTTCAACACCTAGAATTGCATGTTATTAGCTATAAACAACCTGGAGTCGTTAACAAATCTGAATAACTGTTGCATGTTATTCTACACCTAGGCAAGCCTTAGGTAATTAACTTTTAAAAAAAATTTAGAACTGTCTTTGTGATCATGTTTAACTGTCAGCATGCTTAAAACCAGTAGGCAAGCCTCATTAAGACTTCCTCTCTAAGTTATGCAACAAATCTGTCTTTGTGTTATCACCTAGATACCATGCTCTAGGATTCTGAATTAATATGGACCTTAGTTGTGTATGAGACATGTTGTTTATGTGTACTATGTATGGAGGTATACTTGAGCCTTTTATTTGCTTTCCATGCTCCCCTTAATTGAAGTCCTATATGTTTTACTATGTGTCGCCTTAGTATTTTACCTTTAAAACCTGAGGGTCTGCCTTGCACCTCGCTTTAGGATAGGAGTCCTAATTTCCTCTGGGACTGATAAGAAGGGACGGTAACAGCATGCAATAGAGGTCGATACCAACACTCATTTTTAATAACCTTACGGGGAGGGAAGGGTAGAATATGGATATGATGACCGGTGCGCTAATGCCACGTGTAGCCCCTCTTCGAGGAGTGATTACCGGGTATTGCATTGATGTGATCCATATTATTATAAACCTAGGACACTTTGTATATGCTTAGCTCGTAATCCTTTTCGAAAGCTAATCTTCTTTACTATTTTTTTTTTTTTAAAACATCTGCATGATTAAGACTTAAATCCCCTCTTCTTTGAGATTTTACTTGTTATTTGCTAATTGTACAAATTCACGAAACCATTTGTCCAGGAACCACACTTGTGGATCCTGAGGGGTTCCTAACACCTTCCCCTTAGGATAATTTCAAGCCCTTACCCAATCTCAGGTTACTAACGTAGTTGTAATTGAACCCCTTAGGTGCCCTAACACACTGTTAAAATCGTTAGGTGACGACTCTTCAAAATATGCAAAACCCTTTCCCAAAAGGAACGAGTTGTCCCAACCAGTGTCATAAACCCGATCCTCGCGAGGAAAAAGGAGGCGCGACAGCATGGCGACTCTGCTGAGGATACCCAGGCTTTTACCATTCAAATTGTTTCGTGAATTTTGCCTTTAATTTTAAATACTTGCACCCTTTCCTATTCCCTTTACATGCAATTAATTGTTTACTTTGGGTATTTACTTTTCTTCAAAAACGAAACTGACATGTCTCTTTGTTTTCTTTTTAACTGCTTTAAATCATTACTATCGTTTTTACCGCTTTCTTTAACGTGCAAATACGTGACAACTTGTTTTAATACTTATTATTGCATAATCATGCTCAACATTCATACTCCACTCGTGCCAAACAAAATACTATAGCAACACTTGATGAGTGGTTGCGCTCTTCCTATACTATTACCCATTAAATTCGAAAAGGCTTATTTGCGGTAAAACTAGTCGATCAGCGGTGCAGTCGACGGTTCCGTGCCTTTCCCCCTTGAGTTGTCCGCTCAAGGGTACAGGTCTAAAACCCCATAGAAACCTTACTCTATTGAACTATTGCATGCATAATGGTCAAACCTAGTCGAGCTAAAGTGTCGTCTGCATGATAGCTTTTAAGACAGCCTTATCCATAAGTCCACCGGGTTTCCCTAAACCCAAACGGACGCCCTCATGTTCTGTGCATTTGTTTGGAGAACTAAATGCTTCCTGCTAATTATTGACGATAAATAGTCGAGTCCAGTAGGGTAAGGGCCTAGCTTTATTTGCTTTGCAGAAAAAATGAGGCACGAAGTCCCCAGATTCGGCATGGTCTCCAATATCCATCCAAAACTATTGAGTTGGTTGAAGGATCTAAACTCTAGAGACAAATATATCGTTAGGAAACAATTGGGTAACCTACCATCTCTCCTGGAAATCTAGCCTAACAAAATGATAGTAGAGGTTGTTACCCTGTTCTGGGATCGTGAAAGGTCCGTGTTCCGCGCTGGGAACATAAAAATGACGCCTTTGATAGAAGAGATAGGAGGGCTGGCTAAACTAGTATGGGAGACTCCAGGGTTGTTGATGCCTGAGAACCGCACAGGAAAAAGTTGCCTCAAAATGATGGGTCTGAAAAAGGACGTAGAATTGGCATGTTTGGAGGATTCGTACATTCCTTTTGACTACTTGTACGAAAGGTATGGCTACAGCAAATCATACTGTACCTACCATGACGAGTTTTCTATCACCTCTATGGGACACGTCCATCGCCTAGTGTTCGTGTTTATGGTTTGCTTTTTGGGTTTGATCGTGTTCCCGATAAAGAAGGAAAGGATCCATACCAAGCTAGCCATGGTAACTAATACCATAGTGGAAGGGGTAAATGGGCAAGACTTCAGCATTGTGCCCATGATCGTTGCAGACATATATCGGGCCTTATAAAGGTGTCAACAAGTAGCAAAGCATTTCGAAGGTTGCCATTTATTACTTCAACTCTGGCTCACGGAACATCTCCAAAGAGGCGAATATCGACAAGACATTCACCGCAGAATCTGGGATGACCACATCGTTTTCCATCACCCAAAGCGAATGAATTATATCCCTGATATGTTCTCTCGGCCTGAAAATGCCGAGGGATGGGTTGAGATTTTTGATAACTTGACTGAAGAGCAGGTTCAATGGATATTTGAATGGTTCCCGACGGATGAGTTCATCATTCGATCCCGAGACGCATCATTTCTGATACTGATTGGTCTAAGGGGGACATACCCTTACGTCTTCTTCGAGTTATGAGGCAAGCAGGAAGGAAGCAAGTCATCCCTAGGGTCGAGAAGATGAGCCATCTTCGAGCTGACTTTCAAAATATGACAGTCCTCTCAAGTGCTAAGCTCAGCACCTGTGGCACTGCAAGGTTATACTTGAGAAAGACACCATCGAGCCAGACAGGTATCATGCTGGTTGTACCCCTTTCTATCTTGGTTGGTTAAAAGAGGATCTGGGTGGTCAGAGCAAGTCGGGCTACATACGAGGTCACAGGATTATAGATGAAAGGGACGAAGCACAAGTCAAATACAACCAACTGCGCAAAAGGATCCGGTAAAATGAGGATGACCACCACAAGATACATGAGTCCCAAAAAAACCTGATCGAGGAATGGAAAGACATGTCTATCAACACCAACAAGAGGCCGGGGTACTTGGAACGAGGTATAGTCGAGATGGAAGAAAAGTTCATCAAAAGAGTTGAAGATTATCAAAAGGCTGAGGGAGCTGCAGGGGGATACCTAGCCAGAACCTACCTGTTGTTGGGACTTCGCGAGCTGGGAAAACTGTACAAGGAAAGCAAGAATGCCGAGTCTGGGGAAGGTCCTTCTGGGACCAAGTAGATAGGGGTGTCTTTATTTTTCTATCAATGTAATAAGGCCAATGGCCATTAGTGACTTTTATTTCGTCTATCGTTTTGGGATTTGTCTATTTTTCTTATCAATAAAATGAGGCATTTAGCATTTTAAGTTCTCCATATCAATTTATCGCTAGGCCTACCTCGGGCACAAAGAGGTTCCCAACTTAGGATGCGCTTTACGTTTTCGCATTATGTGTTTAAATACCGCAATATTCTTTTCATAATCCTAACTGACTTGGTTACCTTTTGTTTTTATTTTTTTACTCCCTTCCCCAAAGGTTAGTTCGTGCATTCTGGCACCATCAGCCTACCGCACCAGATCCAAGGGCCCTCCACCTACTCCTCCTCCTAGTCCTCCTAAGGGCAAAGACAAAGGCAAAAGTAAGATGGAAGAGTCCAGCGGCACCAGAAAGGAGAATATGATTAAGCGTGTAGAGGCCACTGATGGCCGAGGTATTCAGGTCCCGCATGAGAACATGTCACCACTTGAACAAAAACTGCTGAAGTTTCAGGAAGAACTCGATCAAGTCCGAAATCTGGCCAACTTGTCGTTTTCCCTCAACGTCCCCGACGTCAACCTTCCGAATGCTCAAAATCCCGCACCTCACCATCACGCCACTCCCCCAAGGAACCAAACTCTCCTGACGCAGTGCAATGCTTGCCACACCTCAAATAACACTCCACTACTCATCCTAGAACCTGAAAACCCCACAAAGGACCATTTCCACACCTATAACAATCCCATCTATGTGGAAACTGTGACCCACTCTGCTCCGCCTATCCCACATGCATCCGAGTCTGACGATAAGGACTTACTTATCAGGAACCTGGCCGAGGAGCTTAGGAAACTAACCAGCTGAGTCCAGGGTGTTGAAGGAACCAATGGAATTGAAGGGTTGAATTATGAAGACCTTTGTATCCAACCTGATGTCGAACTGCCCGAGGGGTACAAACCTCCAAAGTTCGAAATGTTTGACGGTACTGGTGATACGAGAGTCCATCTGAGGACCTATTGCAACAAATTGGTTGGCGTGGGAAAGTATGAAAGAATCCGCATGAAGCTGTTCATGAGGAGTTTGAAGGGAGACACACTTTCTTGGTACATCAGCCAAGACCCCAAGAAATGGTCAAATTGGGTAAGCATGGCGTCTGATTTTATGGACAGGTTTAGATTCAACACTGAGAACGCACTAGATGTGTTCTACATTCAAAATTTGAAGAAGAAACCCACAGAAACCTTTCGCGAGTATGCTACTCGCTGGAAGTCCAAAGCTGCTAAAGTCAGACCTGCTCTAGAGGAAGAGCAAATGAACAAGTTCTTTGTCTGCGCTCAGGACCCACAGTATTATGAACGGTTAATGATGGTTGAAGGCCACAAGTTCTCTGACATCATCAAATTGGGTGAGCGGATTGAAAAAGGTATTAAAAGCGGTATGGTTACAAATTTTGAAGCCTTGCAATCCACTAACAAGGCTTTACAGTCCGGTGGTGTGTCTAAGAAGAGAGATGTGGGAGCCGTAATGGTTGCACAAAGAGCCAAGTCCCCACTCAAATACCAAACTTATCCAACACCTCCACTCACATACCAGCCAACCCCGAATTACCAAGCACCCTCACCAAATTACCAAGCTCCACCACCTTCCTACCAAGCTCCACCGCCCACATATCAACCTGCTTCGCCCAGATACTCACAACCTGCTCCTGTCTACCACACTTATAATTCCCAGCCATCCCATTACCGATCACCCCTGGCATGCCAAAACTTCCCTAGACCTATTGATCAGCTGTATGCGAAGCTCAAAGTTTCTGGTTATATCACACATATCCTTGCTGCCAGCCCTGAGAACCCTTCTCAATGGGTTAACCCAAACATATCATGTGCATACCATTCCGGCATAAAAGGACACACCATCGAAGAATGTCGCTCTCTGAAGGACAAAATACAGGCTCTCATTGACAATAAGATTGTTGTGGCAAAAGACCCCGCTCCAAACGTCCATGACAATCCTTTTCCAGACCACAAGGGTAGAGGTATCCATATGATTGAATTAGAAGATGATTGGGATCCCGAGGGATCAATCGGGTTGATCGCAGAAAGCGATGACCCAAAGAAACCTGCAGTCACTCTCAAACTGATCATAGTCCAGATTCAACCATCTGAGGACGCTGAGGTGAATATGTCTATAACATTTGAGTTTGAAGCAGCGCAACCTGCAAAGTCACCAGTGCCAATTGAAGTTGACTTTTTATCTCCACCAAATGCACCGGCACCATTCGAGGTCGCAGTCTTGCCACCTCGAACACACATTCTGTTTGAAGTAAGGATGGCTGCGCCAATTCCGGTGGCAATGTCAACCACGCTACCCTTCTATTCAACGCTATCCTTTGGGACTACACAGCCGAGGCGAGAAGGAAAGGCAAGGTCAGGTCTGAGGAAGATGTCGCAGCACAGGGTATGACGAGAATTGGTAGGGTCTACACCCCTGAGCATCTGGATGAGCCAAGCAAGCAGGCTGCCAACCAGCCTTCCCTTATCGAAACAGGTCCCGATGACCTTTGGAGAAAGGTACAGTCTAAGGAGTATTCAGTCATCGGCCAGCTGAACAAGACACCGGCACAGATATTCATCCTCTCTGTGCTGCAGAATTTCGAAACACACAGAAATGCTTTGTTGAAGGTGTTAAGTGAAGCATATATGCCAAACAACATCACTAGCGGGGAAATGGCCAATATGGTAGGCCAGGTACTGGAGAGTCATAAAATCACTTTTCATGAGGACGAGCTACCACCTGAAGGATTGAGGCACAATAAAATGTTGCATATCACCGTGCAATGCGAAGATCATTTCATCACGAGAATATTGATCGATGGAGGTTCCAGTATTAACATTTGTCCTTTGATAACACTCAAGAAATTGGGTAAAGGGCTACATGAGATAAGGGATGGGGCGATCAATGTGAAAGCCTTCGACGGTTCTCAGAGGTCCACCATGGGGGAGATCAGTCTATGTCTGTAGATGGGATCGACTTGATTCGAAGTGGATTTCCAGGTGATAGATGTGATAGCATCTTATAACCTGTTGTTGGGACGACTCTGGATTCATGCTGCTGGGGCCATAGCGTCAACGCTCCATCAGGCGGTAAAGTTCGAGTGGAACCACCAAGAGGTGATTATTCATGGTGACGGTAGCAACCCCATTTATATATCGTCAAACTATTCCGGTGATTGACGGAAAAAGGAAGATAGGCGGGGGAACTTACCACCACATTGAGCGGGTCAATGCTATCGACAAGGACAAGTGGTGGGATAGCAAGATTGAGAGCATCCTGAACTGGAGAGGATATGATCCAGGCAAAGGGCTCGGTAAGAACCTCGAAGAGATCACGAAGCCCATAAAGCTCAAGGAACATGGCACCACTTTTGGTCAGGGGTATGAGTACACTTGGCATGAATTCAACGACTGGTCGCCACCTTGGCACGGTCCCTATTACCCTTTGGAGCAGCCAATAACTCATCTTGAGCAGACTTTCAAGCAGGTCGACATTATTTACATATCAAACAAGGAAGAAGCACTTGCAGCGATAAGGAGTTTGTTCCTAGAGGACGAAGATATGGATTGTTGTGATGTTCTCGATGAGGATGGGGAGGTAGGACCTTCCATACAAACAGTAAGCAAGGGGAAATATCTCAAGAACTAGTCTATCAAGATGAACAAATCCCGGCGAGCCTCGGGGTAGCAAGGCTAAAACAAACATTATTTACTATTTTATTTACTAAATGATTTTCCTTTTCCTGCATTTTTCAATTTCTGCAATAAGATCTTCAATGTTCAAAACAGTTATTCGATTCATCAAAGCATCTTCTAAATTTCTCTTATGAATATGATATTCATTGCTATTGTCTTCTCTCATTACTTTATTTATACAGCATTACTATTACTTGTCTTGATGAACCGATGACTGTGACATGCAATGAGACGACGCAGCAAACGGACATTGATTCAGATGAAGACGACATACCTGACGAGATTGTCAAAGGAGTTAGAACTTTGAGAGCAGACCTAAGTCCAACCTGGACGAGACTGAAGTTATCAACCTGGGAAATTTAGAAAACATCAAGGAGACTCGCATCAGCATTCATTTGTCACCATCAGTAAAGAAAGAATACATAGAGTTTCTAAAATGGTATGAGGACGTATTTGCATGGTCGTATGATGACATGACTGGTCTAAGTACGTCTATTGTGGCTCACAAACTGCCACCAATCCAATGTGTCCACCGGTGAAACAAAAGCTCAAAAAGTTCAAACCCGACATGAGTTTGAAGATCAAAGAAGAAGTTACCAAGCAGATCAACGTCAAAGTTCTCCGGTTAATGGAGTACCCGAAATGGTTAGCCAACACTGTACCTATGCCAAAGAAGGACGGGAAGGTCAGGGTCTGCGTCGACTACCGGGATCTCAACTGGGCCAATCCAAAAGACGACTTCCCCTTGCCAAATATACACATTTTAATTGACAACTGCGACAAGCATGAATTGCAGTACTTTGTGGATTGCTTCGCTGGTTATCACCAGATTTGGATGGATGAGGAAGATGCTGAGAAAACGGCATTCATTACGCCGTGGGGAGTGTATTGTTACAAGATGATGTCATTCGGCCTAAAGAATGCAATGGCCACCTACATGAGGGACATGACCACCATATTCCATGACATGATTCATAAGGAGATCGAGGTATATGTGGATGATGTCATTATCAAATCAAAGAAAGTTGTTGATCATATGGAGAATTTGGGAAAGTTCTTCAATAGATTGCGAAAATACAATCTGAAACTAAACCCCCTGAAGTGTGCATTCGGGGTTCCTGCTGGGAAGTTGTTGGGATTTATTGTAAACCACCGAGGAATAGAATTGGATCCGTCAAAAGTCAAAACCATTCAAGAGCTACCACCACCAAGGAACAAGAAAGATGTGATGAGTTTCTTGGGGAGGCTTAATTACATTAGCCGGTTTATAGCACAGTCTACAGTCATCTGTGAGCCAATCTTTAAGATGTTGAAGAAGGACGCTGCGACCAAGTCGACCGATGATTGTCAAAAGGCTTTCGACAGAATCAAGGAATATTTGTCAATACCGCCAGTCCTAGTACTGCCTGAGCCAGGAAGACTTCTATTAATTTATCTTGCCATGTTAGATGGAGTTTTCGGCTGCGTTCTGGGGCAGCACGATGAAACGGGAAGGAAGTAACAAGCTATTTATTACCTCAGCAAGACATTCACTCCATATGAGGCCCGGTATTCTCTATTGGAGCGCCTGTTGTGCTCTAACTTGGGTCGCCCAAAAGCTGAGGCACTACTTCTGTGCCTACACAACATATCTCATATCAAGGATGGATCCATTAAAGTACATCTTTCATAATCCCATGCCCACTGGCAAGCTAGACAAGTGGCAATCCTGCTGAGCGAATTCGACATTGTTTACATGACTCAGAAGGCAGTTAAACGACAAGCTCTGGTAGACCATCTTGCTGAGAATCCCGTAGACGGAGGATACGAACCCCTGAAAAAATATTTTCCTGATGAAGAGGTATCATTCATAGGAGAAGACATTGCAGAATCCTATGATGGTTGGAGGATGTTCTTTGATGGAGCAGCAAACTTCAAGGGAGTCGGTATTGGAGCAGTCCTAGTATCAGAGACCGGTCAGCATTATCTGATATCCGCCAAACTCAGGTTCCCTTGCACCAACAAGATGGTCGAATATGAAGCCTGCATCTTGGGACTCAATATGGCCATCAACATGAACGTCCAGGAGTTGTTAGTGATCGGTGATTCAGACCTATTGGTACATCAGGTACAAGGAGAGTAGGCAACAAAGAATTCCAAGATACTGTCGTATATGCACCACATACAGGAATTAAGAAAGATGTTCACAAAGATAGAGTTCCGGCATGTCCCCAGAATCTAGAATGAATTCTCCGACGCATTAGCTACTTTGTCCTCAATGATCCAGCATCCCGACAAGAATTTCATTGACCCTATTCCTATAAAGATCCATAATCAGACAGCTTACTGTGCCCATGTCGAAGAAGAAGCAAACGGAAATCCTTAGTTTCATGACATCGATGAGTACTTGGCAAAAGGAGAATACCTGAGCTTGCAAATTCCACTCAGAAACGCACACTTTGGAGATTGTCCAACAATTTCTTCCACAGTGGAGGAATCTTGTATAGGAGGACTCCCGATTTGGGGTTATTAAGGTGTGTCGACGCAAAAGAAGCATCAAAATTGCTGGAAGAAATTCATGCTGGGACTTGTGGTCCACATATGAACGGTTTTGTTCTAGCGAAGAAGATACTCCGAGCTGGTTACTTTTGGATGACTATGGAAACGGACTGCATCCAATATGTTCGGAAGTTCCACCGCTGCTAGATACACGGGGATATGATAAAGGTGCCTCCAAGTGAGCTCAATGCAACCAGCTCGCCATGGTCGTTCGCCGCTTGGGGTATGGACGTTATTGGACCAATCGAGCCTGCCACCTCCAATGGCCATAGGTTCATTTTGGTCGCCATTGACTACTTCACTAAATGGGTCGAAGCAACCTCCTATAAAGGAGTTACTAAGAAAGTCAGGGCCGACTTTGTCCGCGACCGCATTGTTTGTCGGTTCGGAGTTCCAGATTCAATCATCACCGACAATGGTTATAATCTCAACAGTGACTTGATGAAAGCTATGTGTGAAACTTTCAAGATCAAACACAAGAATTCAACAGCATACAGACCTCAGATGAATGGAGTCGTAGAGGCCGCTAACAAAAACATCAAGAAGATACTAAGGAAGATGATAGAAAGGAAAAAGTAGTGGCATGAAAAGTTATCATTCCCCTTATTGGGATACCGCACCACTGTCCTCACATCAACAAGGGCAACTCCCTATATGCTAGTTTATGGTACAGAGGCTATAATTCCTGCCGAAGTAGAGATTCCATCTCTAAGAATTATACATGAAGCTGAGCTCAGCGATGCAGAGTGGGTAAGAAGTCGTTATGAGCAACTAGCCCTCATAGACGGGAAGATAATGAATGCAGTATGTCATGGTCAACTATATCATAACAGAATGGTCAGGGCCTTCAACAAGAAATTCAAGCCGAGACGATTCACACCAGGGCAACTGGTGTTAAAGAAATTATTTCCACATCAAGATGAAGCCAAGGGGAAGTTCTCTCCCAACTGGCAAGGTCCGTACATGGTTCACAGAGTGCTGACAGGAGGAGAACTCACACTTGCAGAAATGGACGGAGAAGTTTGGCCGAAACCGATCAATTCAGATGCAGTCAAGCGCTACTATGTGTAATCTTTATGCTTTCCCAGTGATGTAAATTGAACTACGCCTGAACTGATTCCCGTTTAAGAGGGGATACATAGGCAGCCCTATGGGTTCGGTCACAGTTCAATAAAAATCTATTTTTCCCGCAATTGGAAACTGGGAAGAATTTTGAGGAGGGCCCTCAAAATTTCGAAGCGAGTAGCAGTCCAGAAGCATTCACTCAGCCAACTGGGGCAGAATTTTGAGGAGTACCCTCAAAATTCTGAAGCAAGTTCAGCCAATCCCCGTGCGAGCAGCAGTTAGAGGCGTCCACCCAGCAAACTGGGGTAGAATTTTGAGGAGGACCCTCAAAATTCCGCAGCAGAAGAGGTCGCAATGTCTCAAGCCGTGTTATGTCGTCGGTTCATCTAAAAAAATATTTTAGATTATATATTACAAAATCATGCATATTTGTTTTTTTCTGAAGCATGCTTGTTTAGCGAACGTTACCCCAATAATACGGACAGTATCATCATGATCAAGCAAACGAGCTAAGCAAAGCCAAAAGGAATGCGAACTAACATTTCCCCTTTACAAAACTCACGATCTTTCTTTGGATGCAGGCACAAAATTGCAAAAGCCCCGAAACATATTATCCGCTCAAAAGACAGACATCGTTCCTCAAACTCGTCATGACAACATTTATTATCATCATAAATGATGCTTCATTATCACAATGCTCTACCACAATTTAACACCAGCTAAGAATTTTTGTTGTCCTTCCTTAAATCTTGCATAAGGATACATTTCTGCCTTCCGAGGTTAAACGTTGCCTCCATCTGCATTTGCATATTGCATAAGGCTACCTTTCTGCCTTCCGAGGTTAAACTCTACCTCCATATGCATTCGCATATGGCGTAAGGCTACCTTTTTGCCTTCCGAGGTTAAACGCTACCTCCATTTGCATTCACATATTGCATAAGGCTACCTTTCTGCCTTCCGAGGTTGAACGCTACCTCCATCTGCATTCGCATATTGCATAAGGCTACCTTTCTACCTTCCGAGGTTAAACGCTACCTCCATTTGCATTCACATATTGCATAAGGCTACCTTTCTACCTTCCGAGGTTAAACGCTACCTCCATCTAAGCTATGCCTTGTCAGCATCATACTATTGCATCTTCATGGGCTGAAATATCGCAAACTTATCCAAAGGCGTCATCGTTTGGAGGCACCATCCCAATGGCCCGAGAACACCATGTCATGGCCTGAGGATCTCTTTTATCAGTTTGCATATAATTATTCAAAGGCATCATGGTTCGGAGGCACCATCTTCATGGCCCGAGAACATCATTTCATGGCCTGTGAATCCTGCATCAAAAAATTCATGGCCCGGGACATCATGGTCTAAAGACGTCATCCTTAACAGTCCAAAGACAGCATTCATAGTCCAACGGGAATTCTCATCATGTTTAAATTACGCAAGATATTCTTATATTACTCATTTGCAGGTAACCCTGCAAGCAACAGCCATCATGGCAGGCGGTGTCTCGCCCCAGTTCTCCTAACTACCCCGTAAGCCGCTTGTTCACCCAAACTTGCACTTTGCGTCCATCCTTATAAAACTTCATTGGTATACTTCGTCGGTGGCTCCTAAACTACATATGGCATGATTCATGTAAAACCAGGGATATGTAGGCAGCTCAGAAACCAGGGTGCGGCCTAAACCTCTTCAAACTGCTTCGCTCGATCAAATTGGCCATCATGTCTTTACCCGACAACTCTTCCATCCTTCCCGGGTAAAGAGGGGCAGATGTTGATACCTAATTTTTGCTCAAAATATTTTTAATTTGCATATATACCTTCAAATCATGCTTTCATAGCAATTGGTATTTTTCTATATTTATTTTAATTTATCCAACATTTTATTTCCTATAATTAATTGCAAATTCGCATTACAAATGATTTCAAAAACCTTTCTTGATTTAATGTATTATTTTTTTTCCTAATAAGACCAAATTATTTCACAATTAGCAAAATTGGCACTCTTTGGCTACAATTGCAATAACTTTACAATTATAGCCTAAGCACATGTTTTATACTATTTTTTATCCAATAATTAGTCATTTTATATTCTAAATACTAATTAATCATTTTTAATTTATCTTCTAAGCATCAATTTCTTTTTTTCATAATTATCAGCTATTTTTATAAATTGTTTTAGCTAATTTAAGTGGGTATTTAACAATTAGCCACCATTATTTCAATTTTAGCCTAAAATTGGCCTAATCCCTAACCCAACAGACCCAAGCCCAATTCCTATACTACCCGGCCCAACCCTGATGCAATCCCGACCGTTGATCAAATCTGATCAACGGTCCAGATAATCCCTTCCATAATTAAACCTAAAGACTACCCTCCCCCTCTCTCATTTTAACTCCCTCACTCCGCCCACTCATCTCTCTCTAAACGCTCCACCTGCTGAGCCTATCTTCCTCTTCTCTGACCGTCGTCTTGCCGGAAAAACATTTAACCACCCACAGCCTCATGGCTCCATCCTTAACATGTGTCACTGCCTTTGAAGACCTCAAGTGAACCAGAGGCGGTTCACTCGCCTCCTATGATCTCATGCCATTTTTTTCCGGCCATCCATGGCCGTCCGAGTAAGATCTTACCACTCTCCGGTTAAAACCGGTGACTTTTGAGTTTTCTTCTCCCCTCTGGGTTCTCGCTTTGAAACCCTAACTTCGAAACTTTCCGATTCTTTTAGATTTGTAACAAATCTATACATATTATGAGTTCTTTCCATGTTTTCTTTAAAGATTTTTTAGTTTCCTAAACGATTCTTCATTTTTCGAACTAGGGTTTTTAAAACTTTTTTCAAAACAGTTCTCTTTCCGATTTCTTAGCAGTATGTTATGATTCTCATCGTGCTTAAACCTTATTTAAGCTTTTCCCCTTTTTTTGATTAATTTTGATAAAACACCAAATTTTTTGTTTCAATATGCGATTCTGAGTTTATTTTGCGATAATGTTTTACATGTTCCAGTATGACTACTTTGCTTTCATGTACACTGCGTGATTTTGTGATTTTTGTTCTATGTTTGATGTTAGGGTTTCTAACCCTTCGTCACTTCTGCCTAAAACATATTTGTTCTGCTTGGTCCTTTAATTATTTGTTATGTTCTGATGTGAATCCCTAATTTTGTGATTAAGGTTTCTAATTTTGCCTAATGTGTGTTTATTCGCTTAAGTCAATTCTATTTGCTACTTGAATCTGCGATTAGTATTATTCTCTATGGATTCTGAGTATTCCCTTAAATATGTGATATTCTCCCTAATTGATGCGGATTTCCTGTAATTAGAACCTCATTCGAGGGTTTCCTTACTGATTTTCAGAATCTAAATTATCTCTTGCCTTATTTCTATGAATAATTCTATTAAATTAATTTACATGTGCCTTCCTTAATTGGAATATTCTGAACTTAGCCTCTATTACATGCCTTATACCTTTACCATGCTGAAATTTATTTCCTTATGTGCCTCATATGGTGTCTTTCCTTATTGATCACATGTCTCCTACTTTTACTATGCTGAAATTACCTTATTGATAACATGTTTAGTACCGTTTGGAATTTAACCCCTTAATTAAGGGAAGAACTTAAACTGATTTTGTGTTGATTGATTCTAATTCCTTATTTTACTGCTTGACTATGGACTTTCGGGTTCATTCATGTCCAATAAACTTCAAACAAAAGGAGATTCGGGTATCGTCTCTCTTCGATTTTTCAAGAGTTTGGTAGTACTTTTCATTTGCTTTCTTTCTTATGAACTTTTTCTTTACTTGGACTGATCAACCCAGTTGCAATCCTCCCCGCCAACGCCTGGTCGACCTATCCTTCTATAACTTAGCTCACCACTGTGAACTCCCCTAGATGAGAACCCTCATTGCCATTGGAAAGCCTAGTCTGATTCCCCCTTCCGAAAGTGCCACAGCTCCTTCTATCACAACTACCTTATTTCTGCCTATTTTCAAAACCATATATACTATATTCGTTCCATGGCACACAGAGACACGAATTGACCTATCCAACTCTCTCTCTCTATCACAATTAAAAAAACTCTCTTCTCTCACTCTCTCTTCTATGCTAATTACTAATATTCTAAGTTAGTCGGCTGCAAGCCAAGGCTAACTATTGTGCATCTCCTACTTTCTGTTTGTGTTACTGCTTTTCTTCACTTCACTGGTATGTCCTAATTCAGATTTCAGTTCTCAAACCAACATGTTTCTGTTGCTGTTGCAATTCACTGTGTTTCTAATTTGCTTTACTTATTATTTTGTTGTTCAACATGTAACTAGAATCCTGAACTCCCCTCTGCATGTTAAGTTAGGCTTTACTTGTCAATGACCAGCATGTTTCTGTATACTTAACACTTGTTTCTTATGTGAATCCATATGCCTATGATTGGTACATTAGTGATCGTAGTCTTAGTTGTTTGGTGTTGATATGTTAATCTAATCCAGTACTTTATTGTACCCCTGATCCTTTGAACCCTTAGGAGCTCCTGATTGCATGCATATAGGTTTTTCTGCCTACTACATATTTTCCCTCACATGCTCTGTATTTGTCCCTCAAATCCCATTACCACTGCTTGTGATTGTTGGACTATTCCTGGTCCTTTGTGTGATGTTGAACTTCTATTCCAATCAAGTTTCCCTCTTCAAAACTGTTTTTCTTACTTACCCTTTCTCAAAATTGTTTTCTTACTTAAACCTTTTAAAAATAAAATCACTCTCACATTTACTCTTAGAAGTCTAGGTTCTGCCCCTTCTGTGTGAGCATTGCCTTGGGACCCTTGAGCTCCCTCTGAACTTTGACACACAGAGGCTGGCCATTCCACACTGCACTTCCTCTATTTTGGCTGTGAAATCTGGGTGTGAGCACTACCCGGGAGCCCTTGAGGTCCTTAGGGAACTTTGACACACCCGGATTGTGAAAAGGTTGTGAAACATTACCTGGCATTGACCTGGAGACTTGAGTCTATGTAGGCTCCCTATGGTTAACTTCTCATTTTTCTTCTATTTAAGTTGTGTAATTCATATTCAATGGTCTGTAATAATTAATTGTAATTAACTCTGGGGTCGGGTAGTGAAAAATGGGTGGGTGATCGGCATGTTGTAGTATAATTAAGGGTAGAGACCATGTTTCTAGATTTATTTTCTCCATGTGCAATAGCAGCCATGTTTAGGTACAACACGCCATGCATTAGATATGTCATGGGCGGCTTTCCAACCGTGCCCCATGACCCCTTGGACGCGCCCCGTGGCGTCCCAGAAAGCCTCTCAACGCCTAGCGCCACGGACGGCCCCGTGGTCTTGGCCGCGCCAAGTGACAAGCACGCATGTGCCTCTGTCGCCCCACCAATTTCCCTCGCGAGCGCCCAGCCACAAGCAGCTGACAACGGACCTGTTTCTAACCCTGTAGAAAACTAAGTCCTTTTTCCTGTATTATTAGAGTAGTTTTTATTCCATGTACTTTCCTTATGTTTCTCTAGCATATTTTAGTCTATTCCTGTAACTTTGGTTTATTTTTTTTAAGCATTATTAGGGGGGATCAAGCAATCAAACATTTTCTAGCAATAAATTCTCTGTACTGGTGTCTCTCCCCCTCGACATCACGTTGCTTTCTTTGTAACAACTTTCATTAATACAATCAAGCTTTTATTCAGTTCTCATTATTGTTCTCTCAAATTGTTGGCATTGGTTTTCTTGCACGGCACTGACAATCTCGTCTAGCGTGCGGAGGGGACCTCACTTGGCGGACAGCTACCTCCTTGACATCGGGTTCTTAGCCTTACGTCGCCCTTCCAAAGAACCTCAGGAAGGCGCCGCGTAATAGATATCATGCTACTTAGGATCTATGTGTATTCAATATCTCATCTACGCTTAGAAATCCTGCCTATAGGATAAATAATAAAATAAGTTGCTATTGCGTGATTCTGTCCATGTTCTAAAATTTCACTAGAAATATTGTCCTAGGATAAATAAACTGCAATCATGTCTCATCATGCTATACACGTAGAGATCCTGTTCTAGGTAAACAGCCATTAAAAATCTATCACCTATGCTATTCCTGAAACTGTGCCTAATGTTGTGATTCTATGTGCATTTAGAAATCCTGTTTAAGTTATTATGCATCATGCGGCATTAGATATCATGCTATAGAATCGTATCTATTTAACTGCATTTGGTCTAAATACAAAACAGTCCCATGTTCTAAGCAACTGGTAATTAGTCCTTGCACATCTTCAACACCTAGAATTGCACTTTATTAGCTATAAACAACCTGGAGTCGTTAACAATTCTGAATAACTGTTGCATGTTATCCTACACCTAGGCAAGCCTTAGGTAATTAACTTAAAAAAATAAAATCAAAACTGTCTTTGTGATCATGTTTAACTGTCAGCATTCTTAAAACCAGTAGGCAAGCCTGATTAAGACTTCCTCTCTGAGTTATGCAATAAATTTGTCTTTGTGTTATCACCTAGATACCATGCTCTAGGATTCTGAATTTATGTATACTATGTGTGGAGGTATACTTGAGCCTTTTATTTGCTTTCCATGCTCCCCTTAATTGAAGTCCTATATGTTTTACTATGTGTCACCTTAGTATTTTACCTTTAAAACATGAGGGTCTGCCTAGCACCTCCCTTTAGGATAGGAGTCCTAATTTCCTCCGGGACTGATAGGAAGGGACGGGTAACATCATGCAATAGAGGTCGAGACCAACACTCCTTTTTAATAACCTTACGGGGAGGGAAGGGTAGAATATGGATATGATGACCGATGCGCTAATGCCACGTGTAGCCCCTCTTCGAGGAGTGATTACCGGGTATTGCATTGATGTGATCCATATTATTATAAACTTAGGACACCTTTTATATGCTTAGCTCGTAATCCTTTTCTAAAGATAATATTCTTTACTATTTTTTTTTAAAACATCTGCATGCTTAAGACTTAAATCCCCTCTTATTTGATCCTTTACTTGTTATTTACTAATTGTACAAATTCACGAAACCATTTGGCCGGGAACCACACTTGTGAATCCTGAGGGGTGCCTAATACCTTCCCCTTAGGATAACTTCAAGCCCTTACCCAATCTCTGGTTAGTAACGTAGTTGTAATTGAACCCCTTAGGTGCCCTAACACACTGTTAAAATTGTTATTGGAGACTTTAAGGTACATCTGCTCGCGCCCGTAGATCCTCGGAGTTCCCCTCTATCCCCCTATGTTCATTCTTCTCCTATTCTATAGATAGTGATGTATAGAACAGTTAGTTTCTCATAGAAGCTTGTTGCTTACGGTGTTCTAGGTAATAGAGAGGTGTAATGTATATGTTTAGAGTTGATAGTTGTATATATCGAGCGACATCTCAATTTCTTATTTACATTATTGTTATTGTTAGTTGTTAATGTTCATGTTTTTATTTCATTTCCACAAAGTGTTAGGCTTACCTAGTCGTAGAGACTAGGTGCCATCACGATGATTCACGGAAGGAGAATTTGGGTCATGACACCAGTCTATCGAGAGTTCATCTGGTTTTCCACGTGTCTATGCTCTAGAGGTATCATGACAACTTTTCACATGTGTTAGACTTCAGCACGATTCAGTTAGATGAGAGCCTAGGTTGTGAGGAGCAGCCAGTTGCCATTGCTGATAGGCAAGTTCGCCAGTTGAGATCCAAGAGGATTTCTGCGGTAAAGGTTCAGTGGAGGTGCCAACCAGTCTAGGAGGCGACTTGGGATTCCGAGGAGGACATGCGGAGCAGATATCCACACTTATTCAGCACTCTAGGTATGATTCTAGACTTGTTCAAGGACGAACGTTTGCTTAAGAGGTGGAGAATGTAACGACCCGACCGGTCATTTTGCTTTCTAGAACCCCGTTCCCCTAAATAATACTCCACGTACGTGATTTTACTATTTTATGACTTGCGGTGATGGTTAGTTCAGGATTTGGAAGGGTTCGGGTTGAAATCGGAACACTTGGTTTCTTAAGGTTGGCTAAAAAGGCTAAGTTTGACTTTGATCAACATTTTGAGTAAACAACCTCGTAACCTGGATTTGACGGTTCCAGTAGGTTCGTATGATTATTTCGTACTTGGGCTATGTTCGGATCGGGTTTTGGATGACCCGGGAGCGTTTCGGCACCTAATAATGAAAGTTGGTTCTTTGAAGGTTTTCAAGTTCTTTAAATTTGGTTTGGAGTAGGTTTTGGTGATATCGAGGTCCAAATGGGATTCCGAGACCGACAATAGTTTCTTATGGTGATTTAAGACTTGAATGCAAAATTTGGCATCATTCCGAGTAGGCTAAGCATTATTCGGCGCGTTCAGAAATCAACTTGAAGTTCATATTTTGATTCAATTTGGTTTTGTGGATTGATTCTTGATTTTGTTGTTGTTTTACGAGTTTCAAGAGGTCGATCAAGTCCGTATTATGTTTATAGACTTGTTGGTGTGGTTGAACGGGATCCCGAGGGGCTCAGGTGTGTTTCGGACCGCCCGGAGCTAAGTTGAGGAAACCAAATTTTTTCAGTTATGGTTTCCTTCTACGTGAACGCTAGAGAGTCATTGCGTTCGCGAAAAAGGATTTGAGGGCAGTGAGCAATTGCTCTTCGTGTTCGTGAAGCCTTGTGATCCTACGCATACGTGTTTGCGAAACCCCTCCCGCGTTCGCGTAGGGAAAAGGGACCAGGGAGGGTCAGTGTACTTTGCGCTTCGTTCGCGTAGGTTTTGTCGCGTTCGCGATGTCCAGGCAGCTCGGTCCTTCACGAATGCGAGGCTTCTTCCGAGTTCGCGAATGAGGGGAATTCAGCTGGGTAGAACCTCGTTTTTAAATACGGGAGTTAGGCCTTTTCCTCTCATTTTTTACACACTTGGGCGATTTTGAAACTTTAAAAAGGGGTATTTCGATCTAGCCATTGAGAGTAAGTAATTTCTATATATTGTGAGTTAAATACATAGTTTATGGGAAGATTATAACTTGTAAATTAGTGAAAATTTAGGTTTTTGATAAAAATGGGATTTAACCACGAAATTTGTAATGGAATTCAGTGAAAATCATATATTTGAGTTCATGAGGTTATGGGTAACAACTTTCTTCGAAAATTTACGGAATCGGGGCATGTGGGCCGAGGGTGAATTTTAGGAATCCTACATTTGGAGTTGGGTAATCACTTTAATAGTTGGAATATGAACTTTTGAACATGTATTGATTAATTTATATACCATTTGACTAGTTTTGGATTGTTCGGCATCGAGTTGAGTCTTTAGAGTGAATTTGAGGCCGGAAAGTAAGCTTTGAGACGAGGTAAGTCTCTTTTCTAATCTTGTAAGAGGGAATTAACCCCATAGGTGAATTGACTAATATGTGCTTCTACTTATGTGGGCTACGTACGCACGAGGTGACGAGAGTCCATACGTTGCTACTAATTATGCTTATGTTTGGGTAGTCTAGGACCCATACCATACTATATTTACGATGTTTACAACCTAATTGTTAACTTAATTGCTTAAATCATGTTGGAACTTGATAAAGGAATAGTAGAAGGTTAAATTTCATTTACTTAAATTCTTGGACGGGCCACTTGACTATTATTGAGAATTGGTGTTTCTTTAAATAATTGCCTCTTAATAAATCTTGATTGGTTGTTATAAAGTATTTTCTCTTTTCGTGGAGCGGGTCGAACGCCTCGGTAGCAGATGCATCTACGGTTCGTGTCGTTCGACCCTTGGCAATGCACAGTTTAAATATTTTTTATGTTGGATCGGGTCGTACGACCTCGGCATAAATTGGGAGTAATAAATCTTTGGAACCAATTATATTTGATATTGTTTCATTGGCTTGAGATATAAATTGTTAAAGGATGAAAATAAACTTGGAATTTACTATTAGCGAAAGGATTGTTTATTATTCCTGTTATTGAGTTTTCAGCTATATTTATGTAATACATGCTTACTTATAATTTTGACATTTTATTGTTAACCCATAGTAAGTGTCAAAGTCGACCCCTCGTCACTACTTCTTCGATGTTAGACTGGATACTTATTGGGTACATATTGTTTATATACTCACACTACACTTCTGCACTAATGCGCAGGATCTGAGGCATGTGCATATTAGTCTGGCGCGCATCCTTGAATTTCGAGACTTTGTGGTGAGCTGCCCTTCTGAGCCCGTTCTACAGCAGCCGAAGTCTTTCTTTTGCTTGTATTTTCTGTTTACTTCATTTCAGACAGTAGCGTAGAACTCTTTTGTAGATTCTACTAGTTGCTCATACACTTGTGACATCAGGTCTTGGAGGTTTAAGCTAGTATACACTTGATGATTTTTGGATTATCTTATTTATATCACTACTTTAAAAATCTTGATCTCTCATTTTTATTACTTCTTGTTTATGCACAAACTAAAAATCAACTATTTCAAGTCTTTAAAGTAAAGGATCATAGAGTTAGTTCACTGTAAGCTTTCCTAACGGCAACGTTGGGCGTCATCACTGCCTATAGGAAAAATTGGGTCGTGACACTTTGTCCCAATACAACTAACCTTCTGCAATTTCTTCATGTTATGGATTGTCTATTATACAATTTTCCTTCATTATCTCAATTTTGTCTTCCTTTACATGATTATCCATCATCTCAACAATATTAGTTCCGTGTACTTCTTCTGCGTTTTGACATTGTAAACTAGTTGAAGTTGTTGCGAGTAAGTTGCCACCCAAGTATGAACTTGAATATGAGCATTCAACACTTGAATACACAGTTCTCAATGTTATGCATAATGGATATGCAGTGATATCCAGGTTTTTCTTTTTCATCTCCATATACAAGCGCACACTCATATCATTGTGTATTGGAATTGCTATATAGCCATCCTTCACTATATATTTTATCTCCATCGCACTTGTAATTGAATCTCTACGCAATTTCTTGTATATCTCATCAACAATATACTCATAGCTACAGTCCGAATTGATCAGCATGCCATTAACAAGGAAATTAACAAATTTACTCTCACTTACCCTCTCACCACTGTGTTGAAGTAAAATCGGAATCAAAATTAGAACAGTAGTTCCAACCAGTGTTTTAAAAGGCATTTTCGGGGCGAGGCGCACCAAAAATGCCCCGGGGCGATGGTGTGAGGCGAAAGTCTCAAGAGGCGTACGCCCAGCAATTCGGGGCGTACGCCTAGAAATTCGGGGCTTACGCCCGGGCGTTCAGGGCGCATTTTTTTAGTGAGGCGTAAGTCCCAAATATTTTTTTCAAATTAAAATAAAATTTTTTGAATAACTCCTTTATATAATACCCAAATTCTCAAAATTCAGCTTGGTAATAACTCAAAATTTTTAAAAAGGAACTGAAATGTATTAAATTTAAAAGTTAAGACCTTTTTTATTGATTGAAGCCCAATTCAGGGTTTTCCCAATACTTTATCTTGTCCGCTAATCTGCTAATATCTCCCAAAAGCAACGAATATTCATTTTTCTTTTTTACAAATACAAAGAGAACTTCATTCTCCTTCATAGTAGCAAGTTCAAAGTTCAAATTGTAGGTTAGTCATCCTTTTTGTTCTTTCATGTACAAAACTCTATTCTTTTCGACTCAAGTTACTTGAGCTTCTAAGTAGCGTATAATAGATTGTTTTAAATACCTATGGGGCTTACGCCCCGTGCCTCGGGGCCCCTCGCTGAGGCATATGTAAAACGCCTTGTCTTACGCCGCCTTTTAAAACACTGGTTCCAACATTCACAATCTCCATAGATATTAGTTGAGTTTGTCGATTTTGTATCAATTTCTTAATTTAAGAACGAAATCTCAACCTTATTAAGTTGATTATATGCCGCATTGTGCAAAAATTTTGAATTTCAGCGTGAATTTTTTGGAGCTCTGCTCTGGGTTTAATCTTCAGAAACCCTAGAGTTTTTGACAATGTGAATAATTGAGCGACTTTTTATACTGTTTGAGGGTTGAAGATCCCATACTGAACGAGTGAATTTAGGATACAAAATCGATTAGGAGTGCTTTCCTTTTCGTTTGCATTGAGCGTATGGTTTCAGCTTTTTCAGTTGCTAGCCTTTATTATTGTTTTTAGGCTATGACTTGTATGGGGTTATTTTGTGGCCATTAGGTGATATAAGATTGGCTCTAGTGGCAACAAATGAATTCTCAAAAAAATTCAAGTAAAAGCATGTCCAAACACAATTTTAACTTTCAAAAACTCATTTTTTTTCAAGTTTTAACCAAATTTATATCGAAGCGCTAACTAAAAATAACTTTGAATAAATCAAGAAATGCACAACTACTCCTCTTAAATTCCTAATCATCATTTATTATATTTCCATGATTTTTATCACCCGGGAAAAACACAAAATGAGAAATCCATTTCGCTCAAAATATAATTACTCTAAAACCCTCAAAAAAAAAATTCTTATTTTAATCTCACCCCATACTCCCACACTTTCTTTCTGCCCCCACTAGTATTTTCTTTTTCAATCCCACGCTTATATAATATATGGTTTTTCTTCGTCTCCTTTCTTGGTGTTGTACAAAGTACAAACAAATTGTTTCTCCAAACCTGTACTCTCAAAAGCTCTGTATTTAGGAAAAAATACAAAGTAGAAAGAAAAAAAATGCTTCTGAGAAGTGCCTCTGCACCAATCTTGAAATCATGGGTTATAGATCCATCTCCAGAACAAATTATCAGAACCATAAGTGCTTCAATCTCTATCTCCTCAAATCATGATCCCATCACCAAGAACATCTCAAAAACTGCATCAGACCACAATTGTAAAGAATTGTACAAGGCCAAGGTTAGGCCTTCTCCAAAAGGGTATCCTCAGTTTGCTTCAAACTGCTCGGAAAATCAAGAAAATGTTGCCACCTTGAGTTTTGGTATTAGTAATATGTCATTGGTGTCTAAAATGGAAGAGTTGGATCAAGAATTTGCTGTTTTAGAAAATGGTGGTGGCAGTGGCGGTGACGGTGGCCGGATTCCTGGCGGCGGCGGTGGAGATGGAAGTGATGAGTGCCCAGATTCTGATCATGGTAGTATTGAGGAGTATTATCAGGATATGATTAAGTGTGATCCTAATAATCCTCTTTTTCTAGGAAACTATGCCAAGTTCTTGAAAGAGGTAACAAACTTTTATTTCAGATGAAAATGAAAAGGCTTTCATTTTATTGATGCACATGAAATTAGAGTATATAATTTTGAATAATATTGTGTGTAAAGGTGAAAGGAGATGTTGTAAGAGCAGAAGAGTATTGTGGAAGAGCAATATTGGCAAATGCAAATGAAGGGGGTATATTTTCACTATATGGGGATTTGGTATGGGATGCTCATAAAGATGCTGATAGGGCTGAATGCTACTATAATCAAGCTGTGCAGGCTTCTCCTGATGATTGGTAATCTTTTAATCCATGTTTTTCAATCAAATAGAGTTGTTAATATCATTTTAGATGTTGCCGGATAGTGTTTAAGTTCGTTGTTGTTAACTTTGTTGTGCAGACTCTCCAAAATGCTTCCGCCCCCATGTCGGATCCTCCTAGAATGCACTACTTTTGGAGGATCCGACACGTACCTGGAAACTTTTTTGGAGAGTCCAAGCAACATAGGTTGTTAATTCTTGGAAGATGATTTTCATCTGTATGGAAGATTTCACCTTTTTCTTGAAATGAAATTGTGCATTTCATTATAGCTTTTAGATTACAAAAGGAAATCTCTTTTTGTTAGAGTTCCTTAAGTGAGTCAGTGAAATGGTTTCTTCCGCCTTGTTGAAGTATTTGATCCCTTTTTGTTTGATGAAAAAGTGTTAAAAGATGAAAGGACTTTTACGTCTGCAAATATTATATCATCAATACTACACTTGAATTTGCTCTTCCTATGTTAATATGTGTCTGGTTTCTTATGAACACTTGATTGTTGCTTACTGCAGAAACTCTGTTAATTTGGGTGAAAAATTGATTCTGAATTCCATGCGCCATGTTAGCAAAGACTTGATTTTTGCCTTTTTGGATATGTTAACAAATGGCCTCTCTACTTCCCAAAGTAGGGGTAAGGTCTGCGTACATACTACCCTCCCCAGACGGGATTGTTGTTGTTGTTGATATATTAACCAGTGCTGAAATTTTATTCGTTTTTCAGTTACGTTCTTGCTTCATATGCTCGGTTTCTTTGGGACGGTGGGGATGATGGTGAAGAAGAAGTTGGTGTTGATGAGAAGGATGAGCAAATGTTAAATAAGGCTACTACTATGAATAAATCATCAGTCAATTTATTTAAAGGATTAGATAGTTTCCCCTCACCTCCTATCCCTGCTTCTTGATCTGTTTCTTTGTTGTTTCATAGTTATTCTCTTTGTTGTCTCTAACATTATAACTTTCTTGTACATATAAACAACATAAATGATGCAATGTTGAATAGAATCTCCATCTCACCTGTTACTCCTATGCTTAATGTATCTGTAGTCTGTACACAATGTTGAATAGTTTGGTTTGAATGTGGTTAAGACTTAAGATTAACATGTAGCTTATTACTTTGACCCTTGGATAACTATGCTGTAGAGAGTGTATTTCTTTCTTATTAAGCAAATGGGAGAATATTTATGGTGTTCTCGTGTGTCCTAACGGTCAATGGAGTAGCTAAAAATAATGCGAGAAGAGAGAAAACACACTAGGTGATTTCGTTTTATCTGTCTAAGACTTGAAGGTAGAATCATTCGATATCTATGCTTGGTAGGAGGTAACTATAATTAAAAAACAATTACAAACTTAACATTTGCTAATGTTGACTGCACTTATCTTCTTACTCTTTTATAAATTTCTTACTCTATGTAAAATTTTCTCATTTAGTATTTGATTATCTGTATAATCTTTTTGATTTTATTTCTTTTACTAGATATAAAGGTATCATTACATTGTGTGTAAATTCTTCAAAAATTTGACTACTTTTTTGTAGAAACTTTACCTAAAACAAGAATGATTGAATAATGTATAAAATTGCCAGAACATGTTTCAACCAAAAAAAAAATATTTTCTAACTAAAATGAAAAAGGGTATGATATTTTTTTCCCGTGTGTTTACTATTCTTGTCTTGCATGATTGGTTATGTCTTACTGAGTTGTTCACTGTTTCGGATTCCTGACTTGGCCTTGTCTTTTTCATACCTTACCTCCCATGTGAATTGCTCTTATACTTTTCTTTCTATTTCATCCTTTCTCTATTGAAGGAAAAAAAAAAATGGGATCAACTCGTGCACACCTCGATTATTTCATCAAATATTTAATGTATTCAACCAATATAAATACTAAATAACTCTGATCACCAAGATTTATGCAAAAAGAAAGAAATCACCTAATACTTTCTTGTCTCTATCGAAAGGAAGTCTTTGAGCAATGATAAAGTTATCTCCTATAGGCAACGGGTTCGAGCCATTAAAGCAGCCTACATCACATCCTTTGGGGTGCGGCCTTCCCTGAACCCTGCGTTATGTACCGGGCGGCGCTTTTTACTTTCTTGTCTCTACTAGAATTTAATCTACCTCATTGACATTTCATCCTCCTTTAAATATAAGCAATCAATTTTCTCAATACTTAATCAAAATATTTGACAAAATTACTTCTGCTCCAATGTGGCTGATTGCAGTACAACTTCAATTCAGATTTTGATTCTTTCAGCAGGCTGGCAATATCTCCAAGAAAAATATTACAACTTGCAAATTTTATTAAGGTCCCATCATTATATAAACCAATCCCTCTAAAAGATAAGATTTTGATAAATCAACTTTATTAGTTTTAAAGGGACAGTTTACCTAGTCTCCTTTGGCTTAGATCATTTGTTCAATCCACAATTGTGGTCTCCATTGAAAAGGTTACCACTAATGAAGTGATAAGGCCATTTGATTACTATGTATTGAAAAAACAATTAAAGAAAAGGACTTCTTGGGTTGAGATATTATTACTTTGAGAACAGCTCATAGTTTTGAAATTTGCCAACCCACATTGAATCAAGACATATCCACAGATCTGAAAATGGTTTAAACCAAGAGGGTTGGTAGATCCACATGCTAATGGCTACAAATTTGCCCTTGGCTATCACAAGATTGACTTGACTTTAATTCTGACGACGTTTCAATTTATGTGAACTTATTTACTTTTTTGTATGTGTCAAAAATAATGACTTCTGTCCATATTTGGTAACAATTTACATTTATATAATAATTTATAGTCACACAAAATATATATATATATATGGTTCAATTTACACCACAAATTTAAAAATCTTCTGTTTTTTTATTAAACTCCGTACATAGTCAAATAGGTTCATATAAATTGAATCAGGGAGAGTACTTTTTATTCACTTGATTGGTCACATCGGATTACCACCCCCACCCCCCACCC